>JZLH01S0025418.1:34874-45304 GCA_001188425.1 Eucidaris tribuloides | reverse complement strand
AACGTTAAAACCATAATTGTGAACATTTTACTCTCTATTTTTCGGTGAATACCCTAAACAAAGCTTACTTATCTGGATCTATACAGTGCGTATATTGGATTGATTCTCTTAATAGTCTATAGATTGTACACGTGATATTATGGCATAACACACGAAGGGTTAAAGGCAGCGTAACACACTGAGAAAATAAGTTCAACATTGCACCTTTAGCAATGTCACACTGCGAGCACCTTTACCAGTTTACGGGTGCTACTTTGCACCTTTCAACCTTAATTTGCAAAGTTGAACCTATTTTTCCCCAACAATTTTCTCGCCATAAAAATAGGAAACAAACATCTTCTTTCCGCTGGTACCTGCTTTTCTATTTTGCTGCATTTATTTCATACACCATGTTGCTATTAATGTTTTGATGCCAGGAATCTTTTCCGCACGTAGTCCCAGACGTTATCGATATAGGAAAGATGATTTTTTTTTTATTAATATGTTATATTTCAATTAACAAACACTTACGTGCTTGTTGAAGGGCCCTGCATTTCCAAATATTTTATGTTTTTTCTAATTATAGACAAAGAGTAAGCTTTGTTGTTTTGTTTTAGATACTTTGTTTCAGTTAAAATGAAATCATTTTGATTTTATCAGAAATGAAAGTGATACGCTAACATTTTAAAAAATTGTCAAACTTTGAAATCTGAGCTACATAGTAGTGTTTGAATGGACAATTAAACACCCTAGAATACAAAAGTTTGGAAATTTATGCTGCCACTGGCAAGATATGAATGAATAAACAATTAATACTCGGGGCGAGTAGAAAATAGCCTAGATCTACACACAGTAAGTCTATTTGGGAGGAAATGGGCAGGTGAATCCGGTTAACTTACGATTTTCACTTTGTTAAAGTTTTTTTTAAAATATAAACGTTACATCACTTGAAATTTGGCCGTTGCTCAAATTGCATTTTAACGCTAGTTTAGGTTTCAGACAGTCACTGGATGTAACTTTCACCTATTAATTTTACGATTTTCACTTTTTTAAAGCACTAAATAATCATTTTGAAATATAATTTTTTCAGGGTTTTATTTTCAGACCTTATCAAAGACACTGGTAGCATGGGGAATCATGTAGCTCACATTGTTTTAACTGTGGTAAATGTTAGCTAGTGGCTTTAAACAGTGGCGTAGCCAAGGGGGGGGGAGGGGGCGGTCGCCCCCTAAGATTGGCCAAAAAAAAACCTGATGTGAAGCTGCCACATGTGAAACTGTTGAAATATCTACAGCAATATACATCAGGCCCGAATTTATATATATATATTTTCATAAGCGTGGTAAGAAACATGTCAAAATTTTCGGCGCGCTCCGCGCGCAGAATTGCATCCTATAGGTTAACAATTTTTCATGCAGATCGCGACGCAAAAATGAATAATAATATAATAATAATAATAATAATAATAATAATAATAATAATAATAATAATAATAATAATAATAATAATAATAATAATAATGATAATGATAATGATGATGATGATGATGATGATGATGATGATGATGATGATGATGATGATGAAACATTAAGACAAAATTGCATGTCTCTAAGCACTTTTTAGAACAGAGATAGGACTACAAAAGGATTGTTGTGTAAGTTAAATGTTTTACATGTCTGACATGGAATATTTCTTTTTCATATTTCAAAACAAGATCTTTTCTGCTGGTTTGGAGCAGCTATATCTCCAAACCTGGCGAATTGTCACCAATAGAGGGAGTGTCGGGAATCATTTGGGAATCTAGCATGCTGGCTCGTGAAACATGTTGTCGAAACCGCCTGTCTGTTGTGCGACGTGGTGTGTTTTTCTGCAAACGAGGTAAACAATATCATTATCAGCATAAATCAGTCTTGCTGTTATTACTGACACCAGCCAATTTGGATCCCGTCATTATGTCAGAAAGGAAGCTGTAAAGGTGGTTTTGTCGCAAAAGAACCTTTTCTCAAAGGAAATTTATAATCTAACCTTTCCGCTGACTGGGGTAGATTTAAAGGGTACACTTCTCATAAACAATTTAAACAATATAAAACAAGTCTGATTTTCTCACGAGTTGAATTCCCACAAGGTGCATTGCAGCAGTATCGGTTTTACTTTCAAGACATTTTCAGGACACAATAAATTACAAACGGGGGAAACTGAAT
Organism: Eucidaris tribuloides; assembly: GCA_001188425.1. Taxonomy (NCBI): domain Eukaryota; kingdom Metazoa; phylum Echinodermata; class Echinoidea; order Cidaroida; family Cidaridae; genus Eucidaris; species Eucidaris tribuloides. Next base: position 43,124 of record JZLH01S0025418.1, on the reverse strand, counting down.
AAGTAATACCACTGACCTATTATTCATATGCAAGACTATGTCTCTTTAAAAATGAAAACTACAAGAAAATATAAATAGACAACGAAGTATTGGAAGTCACGTGATGCTGATGACAATAATAAAGATGAACTGATAAGGAGCGAATTTAGAGACATATTCTTAGAGATGGTATTTTTGATTGTGCACGCGAAACCGCGCTTTTGCTCAAATTTGATCCAACTAAAGATCAGAATGCAGTATTCAAAATTTTGGATTCATACGTTGTGAAGGTTCTGAAATATTATAATCGTTACTTCACTTGAAATTGGGCCGTTGCTCAAATTGCATTTGTAACGCTAATTTAGGTTTCAGACAGTCACTGGATGTAACTTTCACCTATTAAAGTGATAGGCTAACATTGTGGAGCTTCAATTTAAAAAATTGTCAAATTTTGATATCTGAGCTACATAGTAGTGTTCAAATGGACAAATAGACACCCTAGAATACAAAAGTTTGGAAAGTTACACTGCCAATGGCAAGTTATGCATGAATAAACAATTAAAACTCGGGGCGAGTTTTAATAGCCTAGGTGTACACACAGTGAGTCTATGGGAGGAAATGTGCAAGTGAATCTGGTCAACTTACGATTTTCACTTTTTTGAGCACTAAATAATCATTTTGAAATACAATTTTTTTCAGGGCTTCATTTTTAGAACTTATCAAAGACACTGGTAGCATGGGGAATCATGTGGCTCAGATTTTTTTAACTGTGGTAAATGTAAGCCAATACCTTTAATTTGGTAGAGTCCTAAGATTGCTTGACAATAGTCCAACTGCACTGGTATGAGTTTTTGACCATGTATAAGCTTTGATCAACAGGTATTCAGATTTCACTAGATGATACGCGAATCTGGTCTGGTAATTCAGTGAGTTACGTTACGTCGATGCATTCTGTTTGAATTTTATCAGCTCTTATTGTCCGAAGCCTGACTTTTCAGCCCCTAGGCTTTTATGAGAGGTAAAGATTTGTGTGGATCTATAAATGATTCAGTTTAATTGGTCAATAAGTTCATTTTGGGGTGAGCAAATCAGGGACATAATCCTTAAAACCCTTTGTCAATGAGTTATTCAAAAAGTACGAGTTCAAAAATAAGATTTGAAATACAAGCACATATTGATAAATGATTCCTTTATTATTTTGCTTAGGTCGGTTTAGTCAAGGAGTCAATTTGCAGTTTATGCAAAATATAACGGTACACTTCTTGCATATACATAAGGGGCGAAAATTTGTCACTGAACTTGCCAAGAGGGTATTATATTGAAAAAAATGATAAAAAGGGATTAGTACCCGTCTTTCCCCTTTCCTTCAGGTATAGCCTAACCTCCGGACATCGACTTTCACGACGGTTACCGGCCGAGTGGGTTCCGGAGACCGGCTTTCCCCATCCGGCGCTATAGGCTCTCCCGCTGGAGATCCCTCCTCTCCCAGGTCTGAATTAACTGTTGTTTTTCTTGTTGACGTCTCTGTAGCTGTGTTTTATTTTTTACAGGGTGGAGCTGGTAACACCACGCCGAACTCTCCTCCTTTTCCGGGCTTGGGACAGGCACTGGCCGAGGTATTGGTTTTTAACCCAGGGCGGAGTTACCATCTGGTGTTAATTTTTTAACCATCGGCGTTACGTGATACTCTTGATTTTCGAAGTAACTCGTTTCAGGGGAGGATCCAGGAAATTTCAAAAAGGGGGAGGCGCCCCTGTTTGCTGAAAATCGGTGAAAATCCACGTCAAAATAAAAGAATGAACAAATATGGAGGCCGCCGTTCCCGCCCGCCCCCCCCCCCCCCCTTCCTCTGGATCCGCCCCTGTGTTTGGTGTTTAAAAACGCCTACAATGATGAAATCAAACACCAAATCTGGTATGTAATTTAAGCTACTGTCACACTGTACCATGTAACGATTCCCTCTGCCTCCGTCTAGATATTTACCTCAGACGGTGTCAGACGGTGGCAAATTGAATACAATCGGATGGAAAAGACCGGAAAAGCACCGTCTGTCAACGTCTACGTTTGTAATCCAGTTGAAAAACGAATTAAAAGTCAATAATAATTCATCATCTAATCATAATCATAATCATAATTATAATCATAATCATAGTCATCATCATAATCATAATCATAATAATAATAATAATAATAATAATAATAATAATAATAAATAATAATAATAATAATAATAATAATAATAATTAATAATAATAATAATAATAATAATAATGTCCTATTTACCAGGATAGCCACTTCAGTCACAAAGACTGCTCTACCAGCGAGCCCTGCATAACATAAATGTTATTATTACCCTTCTCTGTTCTAGTATGCGAGCGCCTGGCTAGAAATCAGAAGGTACCATTTGTAAAAGTCTTTGGTATGACCGGCGGGGCTCGAACCCGCGACCTTCCGGACCAGAAGCGGACGCTCTGCCACTGAGCCAACTCGCCCGGTAATAAACGTTTAATAAAGTATGCGTTCGTTTTTCAGACGGAATCGTTAGACGGCGCAGTGTGACAGTAGCTTTTAGGCACAATACGCGGTACCCAGGATTTGTTAAAGGCATCGTATAACAATGTTTCCAATTTGAAAAAAAGAAGTCTGAACTCTATGATTCCCCGTGCTACCAGTGTCTCTGATCAGGTCTAAAATTGAAGCCCTGGACAAATTGCAGTTCAAAATGGTCATAAAGCGCTTTTAAAAAGTGAAAATCATTGAGCGACCATTCCATTCCCCCCCCCCATAGACTTGTGTATTGCAGAGTTTTCATCAGCTGAGAATAATTCATGAGCCGATTCTTATCTGTACATAGTTTGCTAATGACTGCATAACTGTCTAAAGTTTTGTGTTCTATGGTGTTTATTCAATTCGAACACTGTCAGATATGTCAGCAGTTTGACAATTATTTTCAAATGGGGCTTCCACAATGTTATATGTCTTTGATATTCATCAAGTCCGAAGGAGAATTGTCCTACGGTGCAAATCTGATGCGAGAAGCAAATCCGAAAGGAGAATGTTCTATGATAGAAATCGATGCGAAAAGCAAAAACAAAAAGGTCATCAGGTCCGAAAGAACTCCTCACGACAGGCAAAACACCATCACCACCACCACCACCACCACCACCACCAACAACAACAACAACCAGAATAACAACAACAACAACAACAGCAACAACAACTCCGACAACAATCAACCAACCAAATTAATGTCATCAAGTCCGAAAGATAAATATTCAATAGTGTTTTCCCTATCCATTTTTTCTTTTCTAAATGGGATTGTTTGGGGGTATTTTTCCAAAAGGGGCAACCCAAGACCACCGTCAATATGCCTACCCATGGTTATTTAATCTAACACCTTAGTGTGTGCTCGTAATGCTAATTTTCATAATGATAATTAATGAATAATGATATAGAAATAGTTTTACTCATATCAGAGTTTTGGGGCGAATGAAGCCGTAACAATATTCTGAAACTAAAATACATTTCTCATGCATTAGCAATACCTTTGTGTCTTTCACTGGTATAACAAATATCAGGCTTTAAGGGACTAAAATAAGTAATGATAATGCAAGCATTTACGATATTATTCAACGGATATATTAGTTGTGTACATGCAGAAACAAACAAATCTTACTCTGTATGATTGTACACACTTGCATTATTTTGTTAAAGAGAAAGTTCAAGCAGACTCTCTGAAAGAAATATAGTTGAATACAATTCAATTCAATTCTATTGTTTGTGCAACTTTCTTTTTACAATATATACATAGCAACTTAAATCACATTTTTCAAGGTATACAAAAATAATAATATTCAATTTTTTCAAAACTATCTACAGATGATATGATATATACATTAGTTTACTATATACAGTGAACAGTAATAATTGATTATTTACATTGTGAGTTTTGTGAATAATGTGATACTTGTCTACAGGGAATAATTGCAAGGATTGTCACAATAAATGAATACTTAATGCTGTGACAGGCCCTTAAAAGTTTTAATAAATGAGTATATTTATATTGATGGTTTGTTTGTAACGTTCATCTTAACAAATATTTTTGAAGTTGTGCGTGGACGCAATATTTCTGAATACCCACCTTTGAATCATTACATATACGAACCTAGAGTCTTCGCTCTTCAATACCCGAAAAGCATAGAGTTAACATACTTCATTTCAACCTGAATTAAGAGAAGAAAAAAATGTGATTTTATTGGTCTAAAAGAGTTACTTTGAACCAGTTTTTCACGATTCGTCTTCCATATAGTTGTTAGGCCTATAATATGTACGTATGCGTGTATTTTAATATCATGGACCTTTGAAATGACGTTTGTGGGCGTGTAATTTATTTTGAACCAATTACAGAGCTGCATTGTAGATCGACAAGGGCTTGAATTTTTGTTTTGTAAGCCCCAAACGACACTTCTAGGCTTTTATTAAACGGACTTTCTATGATATTCAAGATGTTCGCATTGAAATGAAAATAATTCATGCCATTTATGATTTCGTCGTGAAATGAGAGACGCAGGAAAGGTCTACTATAAGTGACTACTAAATCGTGAGTGATAAGCATTTTCACCTTTACTTTATGATGGCGATATGACATTAATGTGGTCGCAAGTCTCAGTTAAACTGTACGTCGGGGAAATTAATTTAATATATACATATACAACTCCATGTAAAAGGCAAAGGTTATGTAATGAAGCATCTTTTATTTCATTAACGAAGTTCACGAATTGAATAACGATGTATAACTTCATCCGATATTTGCAGCTATAGATATCAACTGAATCTGTTTTATACACTGTCACATAAAATCAAGATTTATTAGCTTGGATCAAATTAGGTAGAAACACGCTAAGGCCCTCCGTTAACAAGCTTATAATTTAGATGGCTATGAGGTTCTTTTAATAGGCTACATTTTAGTCAAACAAGAGACGTAATTTCTAGAAACTAGCTCCTCAAATACGGCACGACAACTCGTAACTACGGATATTACACACTTCAGACCGTTATTAACACGATTTGTTTAACCATATCAGAAACGTATCCAAACAATTTACGCTCGAGTCGGCGATCCCCCAAGTGTCACGGATTTCGCCTGTCCCGATAGCATTTCGTGACTTGGTGAAGTACCTCTGATCGTATTAAACCAACGTTTGTCTCTTCACAGTACTCCACGTTTCCAACACGATTAGTGTTGTCAGGGTAAACGAGGAATCTGTTTTCTCAACTATACATGCAATGCTGACACCGCGCCAAATGTTTGACACGACTCGGAAAAATGTGAGAGGATAATGCATTATGTTCGAATAGTTTGACGTCTTCAGCACGCCAATTATACTTTAGGTGAATTAAATTTTAGGAAAGGCGTCATGGCTCAATGGATAGGACATCGGGTTTCTCGACCTAGTGGTCCGTGGTTCGAATCCACGCCAGGCCATGACGGTTGTGTCCTTGGGTAAGGCACTTCATCCCCATTACCCCGTCCCTTGGATAGGACGTAAAGCCGGAGGTCCCGTGTTGAGACAGAAACACCTCAGCACGTAAAAGGACCCACGCACTTCATCAAAAAGAGAAGGGTGAAAACCTGGTGTTGTGGTCACATATCCATCTGTAAAACTACACGGGACTGGATGCCTGCGGGTACTAACAGTGATTAAGTTCGCTCTTCTAGTGCCTGTCATCCGAAATGATGACAAAGCAATAATAGTAATAATAATAATAATAATAATAATAATAATAATAATAATAATAATAATAATAATAATAATAATAATAATAATAATAATAATAATAATAATAATAATAATAATAATAATAATAATAATAATAATAATAATAATAATAATAATAATAATAATAATAATAATACTAATAATAATAATATATGGCAGCAACACGTGGGGTGTTTTCTAGGAAGATAATTGAAGATAGGAATCCCATTTTAATCTTTTTAATTCTCTACTCCAATATTTCAAAAGTAAAGAATCTGTCTAACTTCGTTTTAGTCCGGATCTTAATCTGAATCCATGTGATTCACTGTACCAGAAAAAAAAGCTTTTAAACCATTTCTGAGATGCATTTGCAATGGAAGAATGACCATCAATAATCAAGGACAAATAAAATGAATGACATGTGCACAAACAATGGGTATTACAGGATATTTATCAACATATTCATATTTCATTTCATCTTTATTTCGCAACTTTCCAAAAACCATACAAAAACAATACAAAGAATATATATTGCACAAAAAACATTAGGTGAACACCAAAGTATACATGTATAACAAATAATAAAAATAAGGACAATTACATGAAAAACTTAAATCATAATTAATTGCAGGGTGGCTGTGTTCATTATATGGATTAAAACTTGAAGTTGCGGGGCAAACGTAAAAAGGCCTGAAAAATAATGGCTTGCGGGCGAGGCAGCCCTTTATATATATTTTTAAATGTATAGAACACATTCAGTAAAAATCGGATAAACATTAAAAGTTATATATATTACATATACATTAATTAAACAAATAACACATATATTAATTAAACAAATAAACAAATGTAGTAACTAACATAATATTGAAATTATGCGACAGTTTATTTATAGAAAGAAAATATATCGGGTTCTGATCTCTCGTAAACTTGAATTAAACGATCTTTTTCTTTGTTCCCAGTACCTCTTTGAACGTTCACTAGACTTCACTGAACTATCAATACGCCTCGTGAATTCCAATCTTTAATAAAGTAACTCTCCTTCTCAATCCAGAATAAACAGATTTGCAAAGAGAATAATTCATGAAAAAAACTAGGTCCACAAATAATAAATAAGAAAGCAAACTTAGAAATATGGCAACTCTCTGATCATATATTTCTTACCTTAGGTAGAAACAGAAAAGAAAGAAAAAAATCACACAAGACGTAAAGAAAAAGAAATGAACGAAAAAAAAAAAGAAAAACGGGGGAAAAAATTTAAGTAAAGAAAACGGGAAAAGAAGAGAAGAACAGAAAAGTAGAAACTCAAACTAAAAAGTCATGAAAGAAAAGAGTGGAAAAGACAAATAGAAAAGAAAATGAAAAAAGAAAGAAACAAACAAAGAAAGGAAACAGAAAAAAGAAAAGAACAACCTATAAACTGCGGGTACATAAAAAAAACAGTATACTTGTAATGTTACTTTTTTATCTAACAAGGTGATTTTTTTCAGGATAATGAAACAAACATTTATTGATTCGACAGCCCGACGCCACACACACACACACACACACACACACACACACACACACACACACACACACACACACACACACACACACACACACACACACACACACACACACACACACACACACACACACACACACACACACACACACACACACACACACACACACACACACACACACTCACACACGCACACACACACGCACACACCCTCACACCATACACTCTCACATACACATACCCACACATACAAACATACACACAATGCAGCCTAAAAATGACATAATATTCTTCTAGGAGCATTCATCACATCTTCGTAAATCACAATTTTCCCGAGGATAAATTTGTTGCTAGTTACGTCAAGTGTAACATGAGTTTATTTTTGCTTTCGCCTGGGCAGCTTATTAACTATAACATTATTAATTACCATTCGAAAGTCACGATGTGCAAACACATTTTGTGTCTTTACGGGGCAGCGAGAGACGCGAGCGTGTGTAGTTATCCTCCAAAACGACGCCGTGAGTAATTGTGGTGACGTCTCCTGGTGATATTTCTATCTTTATGGGATGATTCGTTTGTGTCAGTTTTTTTTCGAAAACAAATACAGCAAGTGAAGTGGATTTGGCCAATGTTCTTTACGGCATGGAATGATTACAAATATTGAACAGTTATCGGGCGAGACGATGTGATTTTGTTTGTTTTTTGTTTTGGTAGATATGATGCAAATAATTATGAACAACAGCCAACCAAATCTCATGGATCCAGAAGGCTAATCAAGTGGTTCATATCGACTCACCAAAACTATCAATATCAATCGGGGAAATAAGATACTCAATCTATGAATTGCCATTTACTCTCACTTGAGTGAATCTAGAATGAGAGAACGCATGTTACTTTGGATTAACTTTAAGGTAAAAGGCTAACATTGTGGAGCTTCAAATTAAAAAAAAAATGACAAAATTTGCTTTCTTAGCTACATAGTAGTGTTTGAATTGACAAGTAAAC
>JZLH01S0025418.1:24874-29874 GCA_001188425.1 Eucidaris tribuloides | reverse complement strand
AGATTTAGGGTAAAGGGTGGATGCGATATACCGGGCACGCATGTGGTCATGCGATTCAGGGTAGAAAGACAAATTATATGCCTATTAAAGATTCCCCATCCCTCCTTTTTTTCCCGGTCATGCTAAAATCACGCGGATCATAATTTGTCGTGGAACCCCGAAGTCTCTTGCTCAAGATGATTATACGATTTTAAGTACGCTTTGGGCGTGATTAAAACAGAGTCTTGTCAGTTAGGCCTGCGAGTCAAAATGAGCAGAAGTCACGCGCGGAGAGCGTTGATGAACAATTTACGCCCCATTTTGAAAAAGGCGCGTTGTAATTTATTAGCTAACTAAAAAAATCACACCATTGTATGTAGAAAATGCATGGGACGATTACTGTTGCGTATAATGTCACTCATGCAGATTTCAAATATTGTTACAACAATTATTGTTTATAATAGGTTTCTTTTTATTTTCACTTGAGAGAAATTTTCTCTTCAAGGATAGGGTGTAAAATAAGGTGATAGAATCGCATACTATGAAGAAAAAAATGCAAGCAAATTGAACAATTATTCCTTTTGTGTCGTGCGAATTAAAATTAGCAAAAGGGTGCAATAGATGATTACAAATGTGGAACGGAATTTAAAGAATGTTGAGACAACAGATCGGTAAGTATTTTAGATGTTCTTCTTAAATGAAGAAAATGTACAAAGTCCTCATTACTTAACGCAATGTAACAGAAAGCATGTTGTTTGTTGCGGCAGGCAAGCCCGCAATACCCCATCAAATCCACTATATCAGCAGACACCGGGCCTACGCTAGAACCTTCGCTCATCATTTGTGAAAATGTTTGTTTGTAGATGTCATTAAACGTATTTATTTTCTTGTCTACGGAGATATATATTACCGTCAAAACTGGTTTGTTAAATCCCCACATATCACCACACCAAAGCGATTTAACCGAAGTTGATATTTTTGTTTAAATCTTGTGCAGCCGAAAAAGAAAGGAGGAGAGAAGAATCGTACAACAGAATACTGGACGCTACGCAAAGAACGAAAGATGCGCATTACACATTTCTCCCTTTGATTGTTTTTACTGGATTTTGCCGAGACGGTAAACAGCGGCAGATTGTCGCGCAAACCTTCTAAAAAATTGTAGAAACGATATTAACCTGTTACGGCAGAAGATCTGAATGATTTGTAACAATCCAGAGAGGGGGAGGTGTCGAGTTAACGTTATCCTTCACTTCTACGTCACTTCAAGGGGAAAACGACAGATGGAAAAGGCAATGATGATGGTGGTGGTGATGATGATATTGATGATGATGGAGGTGGTGGTGGTGATGTTTTGATGTTATGATGATGATGACGACGACGACGATGATGATGATGATGATGATGATGATGATGATGATGATGATGATGATGATGATGATGAAAATGACGACGACGATGATGATGATGATGATGAGGAGGAGGAGGAGGAGGAGGAGGAGGAGGAGGAGGAAGATTATGATGTTGATTTCACAATCATGTATAATCATGACGAAGGTGATGATGATAATGCTAAAAAATGCAAGATGGTAATAGCAGAAAGTGACAATAGTATACGATGATGATGGTGATTATGATGATTATGAGGATAATGACGATGATGAGATGTGATGATTTATACTATTTTTTATAATGATCACATAAACACGCAGGCACATATCCAATTACGAACACACTACATACACTCATGCTCATAATTATGGAATACTTAAAAAACATTTTAAAAGTTGCCATTTTTCCCTAAACGGTACGTCTAGGATTAATATTTGTTCAACCCAGGTGAAACAATTATATTCTAAGTATTTCAGGAATTTTGAGCTGTTTATAGCGTCCGACTCGACACTAAAACCTGTGTTTATAAATGGCGATGTTTTTGTTGTTGCTGAGTCGCGTGGTGGTTACGCGCGTTATTAGACTTGTAACAAACACTATTCTGATGTTAATCTAATGATAAATGATATTATATCAAAATTTATCAGTTTTCTGTGTTGTTTTTATAATTAATTTCATTTAATACTTTTTCACGATTTTTGGTGGATTTAAAAAATATATATATAATTGTTATTGCGCTCAAAAGTATTTTATTTTTTTACTTATTGTCATCTCATGAAATCTAAAAATTGCTTCACATACTGCGTTTTTGTGAAATAAACACTTGTCTTGAAAATTTTCGACGATATAGGAGAAAGAACTTAAGTATCTACAAAATATTCCATAATTATGAGCATGAGTGTAGTACTTTTGCGTGCACGCACAGATACACAGACACACAGACACACACACACGCACACACACACACACACACACACACAGCCTATCACACCACAGCACACACACACACACACACACACACACACACACACACACACACACACACACACACACACATTTCGTCTACCTACAGTGGACTAGCAATAATCATGCTTATACTCTGATGTGAGATTGGTGAACGTATATCCTAGAACATTGCAGTGGTGTTCATATGATCTGCGCATGCGCTTTGTTACGACGAGGGCTGGGACATGCGCAGACCTTGATCGACACCGGAAGTGTTCTCCTCCACCACCATCACACGTTACTTCGATTTTAAGTTTCAGGACCCCTTTACAGACCTCAGAAACACAACAAGATATAACTTATCAAGTTTTACATTGTGGGGCTTCATTTAAAAAAAATTCAAGCTTTGATATCTGAGCTACATAATAATTGCTTAAATGGGCAAATAAACATCGTAGAATACAAAAGTGTGGAGAGGTATGCTGCCACTGCATGTCAAGATATGCATGAATGAACATCATCCTTGTACTACCACTGCAGTGGAGTATCAAATAGCCTGGATCTACACGAAGTAGTCTATGAGAGGAAATATGCAAGGTGAATCCGGTCGACAGTTTACTCTAATTATGTAGTAATTTACTTATTAACAGTTTACACATTGCCAATATATATAAATTTTTATTTTTTTGAGCGATAAATCAGTATTATTTATCTTATCCCCCCTGCTTATTAGCATTATTTATACAAGTCAATTTATTTAAACAGAGATTTTTGAATGGTACATGGTGATTAGACTGGCATGGGACTCCCTCTTTCTACATTTTGGAGATGGACCTTCGTACTTATGAATTAAAATTGTGAATCGAGTTAGGGACGAACGATTGCCCAAAACGGGATGTTTTTGTACGGGGGACGCATAGACGTATTCCTTATCTGTTGAACATGAAATTCTCATTAAGTGGGTGGGTGGGGTCATGGATTATTTGTTTTACACTCTTAAAAATGTTGGCAACATACTGTCCACACAACAATTGGTTGAAACTTTATCCAATTCTGGGTAGTTTTCAACCAATAAAGTGTGCTTTGGGTGAGAACTACCCAGTATTGGTTTAAAATTACCCAGAGTTGAATAAATATTTTAACCAATTGTTGTGTGGACAGTATGTTGCCCAACATTTTAAGAGTGTACTTAAATAGAAATTCAGTCTTGATACAGGTCTTCAAATGTTCATAAGTCTACCCCTACTTTACGTTGAACCCTCTTTCTTGCCGGTTGATTTAATTTGATTTGATTTGATTTGATTTGATTTGATTTGTTTTATTTCGTATTTCAACAACAAAATACATTCATTACAAGATATAATCAGAAATGATATAAAGGAACACATACAACTTGAACGTCCACATAGTGTATGTTCATTAAAATGATAATACATATCTATATATATAACCACAAAGTATCATAAATTGAAATACGAGGGGCCTACTAAGAAGCTATGCTTGTACAACTTGTAGACCCCCTTACGTAATTAAAATTAACTGGTTGAATTTTATTTTTAATTTGTATAAAGCATATCAAGGTGTGAGTTGAATCTAGGAGGACGGATAAGGCACGAAGCGAAACAGAAGGGTGTGCAGTGAAAGTGTAATAAACTAGAGAAAGAAAGAAAGAGAAAAAACAAACAAACAAAACGGTAAAGTCAAAACTAAATAATGCATCGTCATTGCAAGGTGCCTGGCGTACCAATGAGGAACCTGATATAGAAATAAATATATAAACGTCTTGGTTGAATGTTCTTCTAATTTGTGGTTAGCAGAATAAAGTATCCCCGTTGTTCACAGCCTGTTACTATACCGTGCATGCACACAAACACACACACACACACACACGCACACACACAAACGGACGCATAAACACATTCAAACACACCCAAGCAAACCCATTATACAAACAAACATGCAAACATATACTTCAGTTTGCAAACATGCAAACATATACTTCAGTTTTTGGTTGTTCGAGCCTCTTTATAACTGTCACTATAATTCAGACAAGGTACTTCTAGCTCCTATACTTTCATAAAATGTTCTTCAATAATATCATTTTTGTATTTATGCCACTGTGATTAATCAATGTTACTTTACAGGCATGCGAAAGAGATCTGCTACCTTTAATGTTTTTTTTTCTTTAGTGTCACATAATGTGATATGTAGTAATGGCAGAATGAGGAGTAAGGGATTTGCACGTCAGAAAACGGCAAATTGAATGTAATCAGTTCAAATCGTTCACAATGTGAAGATTAGTATAAATAAACACCTGTCATAGAACCTTTGAGTAGAATACGTAGTTTTGGTGAAAATCTGGACATTTAAACTTCAAAATTTACAGTGACGTTAACGTGCACGGGCCGTTCCAAAATTGTCCAATCAATCGTTAGAAGAAGGTCGCGCAGAGTTTAGCCGTTTCACCAATCAGTGTGCTCCACTGGTCATGCGAACGTACACATAACCGCGATTCGCAATTTGAGCAAAATTTAAACTCGCGGAAAGAGAACAGTATTCTGGTCACATATCGTTATTAGTTTTTCTCATAAATCAACAAATTCATGACGTATGGATCTCAAACTTTCAACACACCATTTGTAAGTACTTAACTACCGTTTGATATTGATAATGAAGGGAAGTAATGG
>JZLH01S0025388.1:0-24897 GCA_001188425.1 Eucidaris tribuloides | reverse complement strand
CCCAACCCCGACCACATACTTAAGCCTCACACTCTTCCTCTGACGACAAGCCTACGCCCTTCCGAAAATCGACCAGCCCTCTCGCAAGCCAACGTTATCCCGAACCCGCCATATAGACCTTCCACCACCCTCTCTTAGGTCTCCTCCTATACCCGGACGCTCGACACCTACGCCCCCCGATCAACCCCATCCGCCCGCACCGCCCCGCGACCCGCCAAAAATCCTCGGCACACGTGCACCGGAATTACCCAATCCTAGTTCCTTTCGGCATGATGCCCCGCGCCTAACCCCGACCCCGCGCACTCCACCCATAACCCGACGCCTCCGTTCGCTCGACCCGGAAATTTTTCTTCTTACATCCTTCCGCTATTGCTTTCCGTCCTTCATTCTCGTCGCCTTTCCTTTCCTCGCCTCCACTCGCCCTTTTCGTGTCCCGCACGCGCCGCCGCCCCGGAGCGCGCCCCACGTCCACACTCCGCAACAACCGAGTACGTCGTCGAAGCCCACCCCTCACACTTCTGCCTAACTTAACATCATCTCCTCCATCGTCGCCCATGTACCACTACCCCCTCCAGGGATCGCTAATCACAACCGTTAACCTGCACGCAACACCCGCCCCCTACCCGTGAAAGTCGGATCACCACCGTCATGTAAGCAAGACGACACGCCCCAACGCCAGCGACACTTCTGTCCAACTATCCTCCACTCTACTTTAGCGACTGCGCACCATTTTGCAAACTCACATTGTACAGCGCGCGGCCCAACCCCGCCCGCCCTAACATGTCGAGCGCTCAACGGGTCACCACCTGCTGGACCTAAACCACCAGTGCCGCGCTCCCACCCCGCCCGCCGCCACCCCCGCCATGCGCTGCCCGTACCGGCCACGCCCTCCAAACCATTTTACACACATGCCTCCCAAATATTCCTTTTCTAACCCAGCGCCACTAATGTTCCTCTCACCCGCGCGTCACTTCTGACGCCATCCTCCGGTCCGCGCCACCCGTCGCGCCGCCCGCACCGCTTTCTCTCTCCCATTCGCGCCCAACCCCCGCCATTTCCCGCGCCACAGCAACTCCCCAACCATACCTCTTCCCTCCTCGCGACTGGTTCTCCTCAGCCGCCGCCCTAACACTGAATTAATCCCTCTCATATCTCCCACCTTCAACTCCTCTTTTTGAAAACAACTCCCCTAGACATCGGAAGCCTAGACCCCTTAACCTCCTTGCCCGCTCATCTAGGCCACATCGACGCCCGCACTTTCTTACGCTACACAAAGGACCTCATCTCTTGTCATAAATTCGATTTCGATCGCCATGGCAGTTAAACCACCACATTCACCTCCACCAAACATCCCACCCTCCTCGCCCTTTACCCTCTTTCTCCCATCTCTCCACCACCTGCATCCCCGGTCCACATTCTACCATATTCAATATCTCCTCCAACTCCAATTTCGCATTATAGTGATACGGCCAAAAAAAGACCAACCCGCTCACCCACCATCCTCTCAAAACCCCACACTAAGTTTCGCCTGCTACCCTTCTCCCACCCCACTGCTCTTCCGCACCCCCCACTGCACAACAACTCGAGCGCAGCTGCCGCTACATCCCGCCCTCACCACACAACGCGCGTGCTCCCCTGCCCACCTCAATGACACCTACCCCCCCCGCCCCCCCAGCGCCCAGAGTCTGACTGATCTTCACCCACCCCGCCCCTGTTCCGTGTATACCCACACCTGCCTATGCTCCCCTTGCGTGTTTCTGACCACGTATCCCTCTGCGCTCTACAGTGTTCACCGAAGCGAGCACCTACCGACGCCAGAGCTTGGCTCCTCCTACCCTACACCGCACCCCACCCCACGTCTCCCGGCTACTCCGCCTATATTGCTGCCAACAGCATGGGCTGCCTCAACCTCATACACCCCACCCCCAGTGTCTGCGCACGTGCCACTTTGCCAAATACCCCCCAGTAGGCCACACACTCAACACCGCCTATGGCTCCAGCCAAAATATAATTGCATCCACTCCTCTCGACTCTTACTTTTCGCCCTAGCCTTTAACCCCCCTCATTACACCCTACTCACTCTCGCCACGCTACCATCTCTTAAAACCTATCCATAAAGCCCAAGCTTAGCTTTCGTGACTGACAACCCGTGCTATTCTCTCAGATTACCCCTGCGTCAGACCCCAAGCCTCACCTCGTGCCTCACCCTCCTCATCTCACGCCCGCCACCCTCACCCCCTAGACCTCACCCCGCTCCTCTGCCTTTCGCCATCCCCGCCACTCACGCACCATACCCCTCTTCTTCACAACCTACCACCCACATTCTAAACAATCCTCAACTTCACGCAATCACTCCACCTTCGCGCCCTGCCTGGGTCGTTCGCTTCCTTCCCTTTTCTGGCGGCGGCGGGCCCCGCCCGACCGCCGCGGGGCAGGGGTTACACCCGCAATATCTCTATACACCTCCAACCCTTTACGTACCTCGTAACACCAGAATAGGATCCAGTCGACACCCCTACTCAGTCAATCCAATGAAACAGGGTACCCAAACTGGCGTGACCCTGTAATGATATCCAACCTGACTTGACTCAATATGCTGACTCTTACTTAATTCACTCTTGCCATAAGCCCATACAAACGCCTTCGCCACTCTCGACCACACGGTCCATCCAACACATGCCCAAAGCTCATCACCAGCACATTCGCAAGCCACACCCAACTCCTATCCTAGTCCAAAATCATCACACTAAAGGCCACTCCCGATCTGCGCGAGAACCCCGCCTGACTCGCCCCCGAACGATGTCGGCTCGATCCCGCCTCACCAGTCTTCACAGACTACTCTTCCCACAACCAGTACGCCACTCGTCCTCTTCACACTTTCACTCCGATCCTATCTTTGCTCACTTTTTCTCCCCTTCACCCTTCCACGCTCCTGATCTCCCACTTCCACATCCGGTAGCTATCGATCACGCCCTCTACAAACCTGTACCTCATCACTCGCGTTGCCCCCCCTTACCTCTCCAAGCGCCCCGCCACCCACTGCATCCGGCACTTTCTCAAATGAAACAGCGAGAGCACAAACAATAACCAGCAATCCCCAGGCCGCTTGTAAACGTACCATCACGCATACCGCAATGTCGTACGATGTTCCCGCCTGCCATCCATAACCCCGAGCCGCGTACCACCCCAACAGCTTACTCCGCTTTCTCTGCGCCCTCATCACCGTCCACCTCCCCCCACCCCGCATCATTTATCTGGCCGGCTCTCTACATTTCGAAAGACGGCTCGGTCTTCATCAGTTTCACCACCCTCTCCTGTTATAGTTTACCACCCGCCCCACCCCCACCAACAAATCCGATATTTGCCCGTTCCACACTAAACCAAATCCGGTTCGCCACCTTCCCGTCCTTCACGCCCCACCAACGTGGCTGCTTCCAAATCCGGCCCCTCGTCTCCTTAATATAACTACAACTCTTCACACCCCTCTCTAATAATGTTGAGCCACAGCCTTGACTCCTGCGCAACTTTCCCACTTATCACTCTCCATCCTCCTGCTCTGGGCCATCGACCCTTCGGGCGCCTCCCTCCCATGACGCTCAATTAAAACTCTGGACACTCTTTCTTTCTCTTCGCCAAATCGCCTGCGATATCCCCCCCGACGATCTACGACGCACCGCGCTCTCTGTTTGTGAGGTGAGAGCGAGCGCGCTCCACCACCTCATCTCAACTCCGATCTCTCTCTCTTTTTTCGCTACACCATAAACCTCCACCTCGCTCCCTGGCCGAGAGCCGCAGCAGCGCGACGCTTCCGAATCGCACCCACGCTAGCAACAACTCCTCCTAAGCAATACACTGCAGAGAGCACGCCGGCGAACCCATATCAAACATACGCAAACTCCCACTACACCTCACAACTCTCCCCCATCCCCATGCGTAAAATCCATTCACGAGTTCTACCCCAATCACCCACGCTCACTTCTCTCATCGCCGCACCAAACTAAAATTCCAACCAATCCATGGTCGGCACAGATGACAGACAGCCCATCATACCTTACCTTCTCCGTAATTCGACCATCGTCAGTGTCCCAATATGTATCTGCCCTCCCCCGCCCAATCCTCGCTCCTTTACTCTTCGTACAATGCTCGGCCACTTTCCCCACTCACCGCCCGACCTACCCCCGCAGCGCTCGCCGTCAAAGCCCCCACCCCACCCGACTTCTCCCCCATCTACTGCTCCTGCTGTTACCCGCCCAGTACCTCCAGTCCAACCCTCCACTTCTATTTCGGCCAACACCTACTTTGTGATCTTTATCTCCCCGTGCCAAACTGCCGCTACCTCGACGTTCGAAAATCCATTCCGTACCCACCCGCCAAGTCACCCCCCCGAACGATCACTCCCACAGACTACCACATCAATCCCATTGAACACACGGCCGTCGCCTTACCTGCCTTTCCCCTCCCGCCTCAATTCATGGTTCGTCCCTCGCTCGTGCACTTCCCTCCACACCCGGAACCTTCTTAATACCGACATCCACTACTCAGCAGGCACCCCCGACATTACACCGAACTCATCCACCCACTCACTCGCACCCGCCGCAGCCTATTAACACACACCCTACACCAAATAAAACCGCTGCACCCTAGCCACCCGGCGCGCAGCACCTCCCCTTCTGCCCGAAATACGGCTGCCCACCCCGAAGCCAACCCTTCTCCTCGCCGCGATATTCGACCCGCCACAAGCTGCACCTTTCACCGGCCCTCCGAGCGCCCGTCGGCCCCCCCCACTCCCACTCCACTCGTTCTGCACAGCTTCCTCACACCTTTTACGTGCACACTCTTCTGCCCTAACCATCACCGACCCCCTCCACTCCATCAACCGCCATCTCAACATCTCGCTCGCATCGTTCTTCCTCTTCCGACACGCCTACCGCCTCTTCTTCTCTCCTCATCCGCTCTTCTCCCTGAATACCCAATTTACTCCTCGACCACGCAACTTGATCCCACCATCTCATTTCTCCTCATGAGTTCGGACCCAAGCCTGCACGACACCACGCTTCCCAGGCTTCGCTCAACGCACCGCACCCACCACCCATCCCACCGTTCTGCGTCTTAACCGGTACTCCGCACCTGAACTCCTCTCGCAATAATTCACGCAAACCGCGCCCTATTTGTCCACGCTCTTCTCCGCACCCCCCGTAAAGACGCGATGGAACAACGAGAGCCCCGACCGCACCCCTCGCGGCACTCCATCAACACTCATCCGACCCAGTGACTATCTACCTGCTACAATCAAACCTACCTTCCATCCGCGCCCCAGCCCGTGTCTCTGTCCAGCTGCGCGCGGCGTACAGCCGCTCCCCCCTCGGCCCTCCACCCGTCCGCCGCCCCGGAGGCTCGCAAGAGCCTTCGCACGCCCGCGCAGCCGGTCCATACATGCCTACCCTTACGCAGCTCCCCTTTCCCTCCCACCATTCTCTCAAATCACTCCAATCAAATCGCACTTATCCATGCACACCTCAATACTCTACCACTACCACTCGACCACCTCCGAATGAACCCCGTACCACCTCCTGTCGTTTCCAAACACCCCCCCCCCCACCCGTCGCGGACAAGAACAACGATCAACATTAGCCATTCACAGAACACGAGAAGAACTACCTTCTTAACACAAACTTCTATGGTCGCACACCTCCTGCCACGCCTCTTCAGAACTCCACACCTCCTGTCCCCCCTCCAGCAACAGGCCGTGCCCCGCCAAAGTTTAACCTTCTAACCACGCGTGCCCCCCCGTCGCTGACCATTCCGCGCTCCGCACTTTAAAGGCCGCACAGTGAACCCATCTTCTTAGTGCGTCTGACACACCTGGACCTCTCGTTTCCCTTGCCCAGCGCATCCTCTACACTACTCTCTCGCCTCTCACCCTGTCTTCCCACAAACTACCCCCTGTCTCGTATACTAGCTTTTCCTCACTGCACTTCTTATTCCAGAGAGCGGCAACCAAGTATACGATCTCCCCGCCTGGCTTAACCGTTGCACCTCTATTTCCTCCACCCGTGGTCCAATCCTTGCTCTCAATCAATCACAAAGAACCGCCTACTTCCTTCCGCCCTCATTCTGCGAATAGGGTTGAAACCTCTCGTCCTATTCTGCCAAAGCCTACACTCGCAATAATCATGTTAACTGTACCACTGCACATCGCGGCTATCGCTTTCCATCCTTTAAAGAAGCTCGCACCCCCCGTACTTACTTCTATCTAACCTCCACGCGACAGCCCGACTTCTCGCTCCGTGCCTTAAGCCTACCTCGCTCTTCACCTAGTGTCCCTCTGATCACCACTCCCTCTTGACTGCTCGGTCCGCCCTCCCTAAGAGCCAATTCGATCTCTCGCCTAAACATGACCGGCTCCCCTCGAGGCGACCGCAACATCACCTAACCGACCCCTGTGCCCGCCTGTCTGCTTCGCCGCCCGCCTATCTCAACTCCTTCCTACCACCACTCCCCCGCTCCAACTCTTGCGCCGCCACCAGTCGCCTACCTCACAACACTGCGACCTTGAAACACGCGCGCACCTAGTTCGCTCGCCGACACCCTGGCGGCCTGGGCCCTCCACCTACTCTCCCCCTTCCCTCACTTTCGGCGCCCGCTAAAACTTTCTCTTCTCTGGCTCGACTACTGACCTCAGCTATCCCAAAGAAGTTGCGATCTCCGTCAACCTCGCACCTGCCCTGCTTCTCCACCCATCACGCCCCACGCCCCACGGTTACGACCAATCGTGTTCCAAACCGCTCCACTACAACTTACCTCTATAAACCTCACCGCCTACATCGTAGTGAATATACCGGATTCTTCCCCCTCAACTCCCCGACTTTTCATCACGACCTGCCACTCCCCACGCCACGCACCCACACTTCTCCCACACTCCAATAACCTCACCATCTTCTTCAGCCCCCCCCACCCACCCCGCCGCGCCCCGCTCCCTCTAATGCCATCAGGCAGGTTTTCTGCAAGCTTGCTCGGTTGCATCCGTCATACCTTCCCTCCCAACCATCCTTGGCAACTCTTCGCCACTCTCGACACATACCCACCCAACCCCACGTCTACTCTCACCCCTCCTCTCAATCCCTGTATCCTTCTACCCCAACCTCTGACCCCTTACCCCGTATGTACCCTCAGCACACGATTCAGCACCTCCCCCTTACCCCTTATGCCCCCTTTCCATTACAATTACACCAACCCAGATCCCCGAATCCTCCTCAGGAAAAGATACCTCCGTGCACCTTAGAAAATACACTTAATCGCCAGAACTTGTGATTTCTACATCGTTCCGACTCCAAGCACTGGCGTCACGATGGAAACACCAGTCGTCGACCAGATACCTCAACTCGAGATACCAAGTACTTCCTATTCGTCAGCTTTCCTTACCTCCTCTCATACAACAATCGGAAACCCCCTGCGCCCCTTTCACAAATTAGGAAAGCCAAAACACCCTCGAACCTTCTTCCGTTCTAGCCCTCTTCTCGGTTTGTGTCTCTGCCTCCCACCTCGACTCTTTCCACCCATCCCACTTACACACAAAGCTCACTCTTCTCCCGCCATTCGTCTTGCTTCTCTATTATTTTGTTCGCCGTCTTGTTATCGCGTCTTTCCGTCTCCTGCCCACTCCATCGGCCAATTTCTCGCTATGGCCGTGATCCGCAGTTACACACTCCATTTCCACTCTCTCCCGCCCACCACCTCCCCCACCTAACAACTCTCGCTACTCTTCCCACAGTAAAATTCCTATCTCCAGCACCTCGCTGCGCCCTCTTCATCCCGAAACCTCATACTGAAATGCTTAACTTAGGGGCACTCCCCCCTTTAATCAACCACCGTCACTCCCCTATCATCTGATACGTCTCCCCCGAAGGCCAGCCCACCCGATCTTAGAACACTCACCATGCGCGTCATCGCCCCTCAACATGCGTTACACACGATGCAGCCCCCAGCCACTCCGTCCCTGTCACAACTTGCAGCACCTGCGCCCGCACCCGCCAACGACGCCCCCCCGTACTCTCACATCCACAACTGCGAACTTATTCCTCAAACCCCTACATCACACGCCTCACACCCCCCACTCCTAAAAAAAGACTACCTACCCATCTCGGCCACCAGACCTGACCCCTCAAAGAACCTCGAACAATACACCAACCCACGTGCGCCTTCCATCCTACCCCCCCAGACCCGCTACACCGCCGCCAAAACCGCGTGACCATACAAACCCTTTGTCATACCCCACTCGATTCCCAACAACAGAGCCTTACACGCCAACTCTTTCACCCACTGTCCCACTGCTCTACCACCCAACCCCACCCCATCGACCCCAAAGCAACGAGTAGCCTGTACGCCCGACTTCAGTACAATAAGTTGCCGCACAAGCCACCAGCAACCCTCCAGTTCTCTACAGGTCCCCGTCCACATACTTCTCTTCTCCTCCTTACTTGTTCCCAACCGACGAGTCTGCGGAAACAGAACAATACACCCCCCCGCCCCCTACGCAACTATAACCATAATCTCTAATCGCCTCGATCACAAAGCTCCCACATAAAACATGGGACTGTGACTCGTGAACAGCCTCACCTATTT
The DNA here is from genome assembly GCA_001188425.1 of Eucidaris tribuloides. Taxonomy (NCBI): domain Eukaryota; kingdom Metazoa; phylum Echinodermata; class Echinoidea; order Cidaroida; family Cidaridae; genus Eucidaris; species Eucidaris tribuloides. The sequence goes on along the minus strand of JZLH01S0025388.1, from coordinate 16,275 downwards.
CCCTCCACCACGCCCACCCCAGCCCATACAACCATTCTCGTCCACAAGTTATGTCGGCGCTCGGTCGCCCCCACCCCGCCCCCTAGAAGCACGCACACCCTGCGATCCCGCTAATTCCATCCCACCACTCCATTAAGGCCAACCACTCCGCTCCATCATCGTATTTTCGTCTCATGTGGCCTTGAGCAACCATCTCTTCCTATCTTCCCACCGCCACCAACACGACTACCCCCTCATACACCGCATTGCCGATTTCTCCCAGTCACCCCGCCCGCCTCCTCGGCACGCCCCCCCCTACGGCCCCGGCCCCCATCTCTTCCCCTCCCGACGACACATAGTCAGATCATCGCGCACATCCCTCCCCGCCCCCCCCAGTGCCGCCCCCAGCCGCACCACGGAAGCGCCGGACCGCCACCCTTCACCTCACCCATTATTTATCACGAGCGCCCCAGGACCCCGATCCCAACTCGACGCCCAAGCACTATCTGAACTCGCTTTTGTCTTCTCGTGCCAGGAGTAACCGCGTGACCCATCAGCAAGCCCACCTCCACAACCCTCCCACGCTCATCCTCACCTCTGCCTCCCCTTTACTTTTCACCTCCAAGCCCAGCGGCACTCTCCTCGGTTTAGCAACACGCTGGTACATCAAGGCTCATCAACCTCTCTACCCCATCGGCAGCGCACCAAAAGAAGCAACGCATTTCGGCATCAGCTCTCCCGCGGAACCTCCGCGCTCGGCCAGCTCGGCGCAAAAACGTAAGAAATCTGCAATACATTCGCCCCTCCCCGAAACACCTGGCCCTACGTACCCACCAGATACCCACCACCGACCCCTCTCACACAAAAAATGCCAACTGATCCCATCGGTACTCCATTTGTTGGGAAGCCACCCCAGGAGTTCCCTAATTAATCCCGATATCCAAAACCCATTACTTTTCGTCCACGCGCCTGCCATGTAGAAGATACTTAGCCGATGCGAAATGTTGCCCGCCTCTTCTCTGCGCGCCACACTCACTATAACCTCAGCTACCCTCCTGATTTCTGCGCAAGATGCCCCTTACCTCGTCACTTAAGCGCTCGCACCGCCTCAACAACCGTCTACCACAGCTCCAATCTTAGCTAACCACCGAACTAACTTACTCCCTCGTACCGCCCCACCACACCCCCACAGCTGAAGTCAGCGTATGAGCCCCCACATGCCCTCGAACACACCAGGCCCTTTACCATCGTCTCACACGCCGAGATGAGCTTTGAGCGAGAGACACCGTAGAGAGCGGAGTGAGCGAGAGACAGAGCCACAAGAAATCCTCTACCCCAATGGCCCCCTCTCACACAGCCTTACACGCACCAACGTTCCACCACAAACCCGACCCATTATAGTCCAATCGCTTGACGAACAAGAGAGCGTGGGTCGAAACTCCAATGACGTCTGCGCCTCGCCCAAGTTTCTCTCACTCACATCCCTCACCCCAAACGTCTACTCCATCCCGCTACCCCCCCCCATCGTTCTACCCGACAGACTTCCTCTCCCCAATCGCCTGCACCCCGCCTCCACCTTCTCACCATCTTCGACCCATCTGCCTCCATAATCTTCAATCACTGTACTCGCCCAACACCCTCCCCTGCCCGCCTCACGCCAGGTGAGTATGTAATAATGCCACCAATAAACTGATTGATTTTGACCTGAAAGTCAAAGTCATACAGGTCACCACGGCCCAAATATGTCTGATTGGGGCTCGTCCAGAAAACTTGAGGAACGGGCCAGTCGATTTCATGTAACTTGAGGAAAGTATGCATTAATAGAGGCACCAATAAACGATTTATTTTTTGACCTGAAAGGTCCAAGGTCAAAGTCACCGGGGCCTAAAATATGGCTTGATTGGCGTGCGTTACCAAAGGAAAACTTAAGAACGGCCAGTTCAGATTTGGCATGTAACTTGGGTGAAGCCTGATTGTGAGCCCCAATGACTGAGAGATTTCTGGATCTGAAGTCAAAGTCAAAGCACGGGGCCTAAAATATGTCTAGATTGGGCTCATTACCGGATCGTCACGTGAATCGGATCACTTGAAAAACGCCAGTAGAGTTTCATGTACTTGGGTCAAGTATGTAGATGACCAAGCCAAATGAACTGATAGACTTGGAGTCCCAGTCAAAGCCACAGGCGGTAGGGCCTAAAATAGTCTGATCTTCGGAGCTTGTTACCGAGGGAGGACGGAGAATCAGGCGATAGACTGAGAGCTGCTCGTCTGATTGTCATGTAACCTTGAGTGAAGTATGCTTATAAGAGCACACAATAAACTGCTTAGATTTTGACCTGACAAAGTCAAAGGTCAAAGTCACCGGCTAAATATGTCTGATTTTGGGCTCTTACGTGAAACTAAGAACGGCCAGCATCAACTTTTCATGTAACTTGGGTGAACATGTATTGAGCCAACCAATAAACTGATTTAGATTTTTGGAGTTCAAAGGTCAAAGAGTCAAAGGTCACGGCCTAAATATGTCTGGTTATTGGGCTCGTTCGACGACCACGATAAACTTGAGATCTCGCTGTCAGGTGAGTATGTACTTGGATGAGGCACCATGAACTGATTAGATTTTGGGCTGAAAGGTCAAAGTCAACAGTGTCCACCGCCTAATATATGTCTGATGTGGGCTGCGTACCCCATAAGGCGATAACTTGAGAACGGGCTGTTAATTTTCATGTAGCTTGAGTGAAGTGTGTATTATAAAGCATCAATAAACTGTTAGATTTTTGGACCTAAAGTCCAAAGGCAAGGTCACCGGGGCCCTAAAAAGTATGTTGATTTGGGCTCGTTACCATGATAACGAGAACGGCCAGATCAGGATTTTTAGGATTGTACTTGGTGAAGTATGTTTAGAAGGCACAATAAACTGATCAGATTTGGAGCTCAACGCTCACCGGGATCGACATCCCAATGATTGATTTGGGCTATTACTATGTGATAACTTGAGTATAGAACTGGTCCGATTTTGATGTACTTTGGGAGAGAGTATCTAATATAAGGCACCAATTTACTGACGTCGATTTTGGAGTGAAAGGTCAGTCAAAGAGTCCACAAGGCCTCATGTCGATTGAAGCTTATTGTCACGATAATATTAAGAACTGCTTAAATTGGATTATTTACTGTAAAATGGTCAAGGGTCACATGCTTATGCTTATCATCTAATTGTCTTGCCGACCATGTAGCTGGAAGCTTTTCAAATCGCATCATTGGATGGGAGTGCGGACTGCGCGGAGGCATACCGATCGACTGCGGCGCAGATCGAACTGGCTCTAGGTTTAAAATAAATTTCCTCCCATCATCAGCTCGCTATGCGCGCTATCGCCTCAATCCCACACTGTACGACACACCACTCCGAATACCAGCTCGCCGTTAGATGAAGATCGAGCAACTAGGCTAGCTCGAGGCGGTTTCCGGACAAAACGCCCATCCTGTGGCAAATGTGTTAGCTTCATACACGCCCACGGTACGTAAACCTCAACTAGTTTTACTTCGTACGTAACCCCGAGATACGGCGATGATAGTGAATCCATGGATCCTCTCTAAGTAGGATCGCATAGTGAATCGATTGTGGCTTGTTAGCGGGCTGCCGAGGTTACATAATTTCGGGCCAGGAGTTTGTTTTTTCGTCCATATTTTGTTCGAATAAAATCAAGATTGTGAGATTCTTCATTGTACACAGTAAAATCAAGAACACTAGGTGGACATCTTAAGTAATATTTTAGCTAGCACAGACTAGGCAAATATAATTCTGGCTAGTCCGCCGGATTTTTGCTAGCCCATTGCTAGGGGGCTAGCGTTACATTTCAAACGCCGGCAATACCTCGGTTCGTTTAGAACTGGGGGATAAGATCCAAGAGCAAGATAAATTTGTATTGTGTCTTACAATGCCCTGCATCAAAGTGCGCAGATTTAATGCCTTATGAATTTTGGCCTTTACTTTCAGTGTCTTTTTTGCTCGCTCTTCCATGAAAGTGTAGCCTGCATTGTACGAACCACCATGTTAGAAGATGGATGCAATTGCAATTCAATTGCAGCTAACCCTATTGCAATCACCAAAATGACAACTGGCATACATCATGTTTTCAAGGCCTGTCATCTCTTCCTTGGAAGAGAGCAAAGCAGAGGAGTGAAAGCGTAACAAAACATTGATATGAAAAAAATAAACTCGTGAAATACAAGAAGAGTTTATTCAACGGAAAGTTGAGAGTAATTTGATGAACAAAGACAGGTTTTCTTTTTGCAGTTTGCCTATTTGTTTATATGTATTGAGTTTGTATTTTTTAATGTAACTGAACTTATATTATTTGTCTGGTTAACAGACAAACTGATTTGATTTTTGTTGAGTCAAGTAAGCAAGACTAAGGGATTCTTGGCGGCGTTCATTTTCCCGTCCATAATGCTAGGGAAACCTGAATAACTTGCAACCATATGCCTGTTTGAAACCGAATGTGGAGGTAGATGCCCTTACAAGGACTCTCAATGTTATTTAGGGGATCAAAAGTCATTATTAGGTCAAACAGGTCAAATGAGTTATTTAAAATATAGTCCCTGCAAGTTTCTTGTGCTGGATAATACTCGGCCCGATCGATATCGACCGGCTATCCGCCGCGCGGCCAACACCCGATACGTTATCTGCATTTTCGCGGTTTCGAGTAGCGCCCGTCGGTAGAGAGCGAAATCCCCCTTTCCTGTTCCAGTAACAAAATAACAATAATTTTGGGTTTTGGTTGCCCATTTGCGCGTAAAGTATCCAGCACTCTTCTTGGCAGTAAGAATTCCTGCTAGATAAAAATAACTTTTAGAGCTTCCTGTTACACTCATTACTGACTAGGACCCAGCGGTTGAAGACGGGGTGCGGATACTTGGCATTTAGACGTCTGTTGCAGCCATCGTCTAGGCAACAAAATGGAGCAAACACATAGGGACACTCGAACCTTACCACTGCAGCCCAGTAGATCAGTTTGTAAGAAAATGTGACTCGAAAGGCCATGATAGTCAGATTTATCCGACTATTCCTCAGGACCCAATCAGGAGAATGGCAGTCTGACAATCTGTCATCCATTTAGTCATGTCCACACCCCACTCCGGTGTTCATAGCTAGAATCCCGTGGCCCCCTAGCCTACTTCCTGGGAAGCTGGATAAGTACCCCCAACTGGCTAACGTCGTAGAGCTAGCTGAGGCATCCCTGCCTGCAGTCTCCAAACCCGTAACCTGATGGCAATTACTGTAACTGATTGTATAAGTACACCTTTGTGTTAATACAGTGAAGCTGAGTGGAGTGGGGTGTGCTTACAAATATGCAGTAAAGCTACCTTTTGTAAGACTGTAATGTGATTGGTTAATTACTCTTATACATTATTATCCCAGCCCAAGCTTGTTTGTTATGCTTCCCAGTGCAAGGCTAACTGTGGGTGTGCCAAAAGTCACCTTGCGCAGTGTTCATGTCGTTTTGTGGAAAGTTAATTGGTTGTCATTCTGATAGGGGCAATCTTGCCATGGAAAGTTGGACACCTCCTTACTTATCGATTGGTCCCCTGCGAATTGTCAGGACTTTTTAGATAGTGCCAATCTCAGTGACGCGATATCTTGTCGCAACCGACTGCAAATTTTCTGTACTTTAGGCTATGCAATGCTTTGCTCACCAGACAAAATAAGCAAAATCTGAATGGTCTTATAAATTCTAAAACAATGGTTGCCACCAAATATCCAGACGCCTATCACCATACGACAGATTATGATCTTCAAAGACAATCAGAAATAATACACCAGCTCACACACAGAATGACATGAAGACCATTAATGATACAATAGACCATAAAATGATATTAATTGATATTAATGATTAGATGATATCGTAATCATATACAACATGTACAAATTTTGGTATAATTACAACTTCCTAATATAGTTATATTATTCAAGTTGGTTTAATATATGACATTCGGACACTACATTTGTGGCGAATGTTGGAAAATGGAGAGAGACAAGTATTGTTCCCAAACAATGTTGCCCCTCCAATCTAGTGTCAATTAAAACGTTCCAACTAACCTGGTTGAACACAAATTTATACAAAACTTAGAGAAGAACCAAATTAATTTAATTATGAAACATTACTCTGTCTTGTCCAAAGTGCAAGAAAATATCCTGATTTTTTTAAAATCATATTCACGGTAAGTAAGACTTGGCCTGTGACATCCATCACCCAATTCAATCTTCAATTCTTAATCATGCAAAGCAAAAGTAAAAAATAAAAACAAAACAACAAAAATGTCGGCTGCACACTCGAAAGAAACAATAAAAGATAGTCCAACTGATAATGTACATCGTAAGAATTTATTCCAAATACACAATGTCCAGCAAGACGTTGAGCGTGAGAAAAGTCTACAAGTACCACAGGTGGGGATATGTTCTAATTGTGTGTCCTCTGCCTTCTCTCCACACAGCTTGGCAGCTAAGTCCAAAACAATTCAAAACAAATTTCATGCAATGTGAAAGATTTGTCTGTGCAATTTATTTTTCCTAAGCTTACTACAATGTAGCTAAGAAATAAAAATGTCTTGGCTTATGATTCTGCACTGAAAATACAGTAGCAATATACATGTACACTGTACTAATGTCTTCACACGTTATCTAGCTACCATTACTCCTGCTAGTGTACTACACTACCTACTACACTAACTACAGTACTTCTTACTACTACTACTACTACTGGTCGTACACTATACTGACTGACCACTATACACTACTACTACAACTGACTACAGACTTCTACTCCACTACTACTACTACTACTAACCGGCTTACCCCTACGTGCCACTAACAACTACTTCCATTACCTCACTATTTCCATGTACCTACTACTACTTACTACTACTACTATACTACTCACTACTAGTACTACTAACTATTACGCTACTACTACATTTACTTACTGACTACCGTTCACATCTAACCTAATTCTAGCTATACTACTACTACTAGAATATTGTGTTCCCTTTTGAATCTGATTCCGTGCTGTGTTTATTATAACTGTTTGCATTGATGGGGGGGGGAGCAGAAATGAAGCAAGGAAGTGATTAGTGACCGACGGGTGCTGAAAAGTGTGAGGTAATTTGAGACAGACTTTGGGCTTCCTGGGTGAAGCTCAGCACAAGGGGGAGGGGTGAGTCCATGAGAAACCGCGTCAACATTATAGGCCCATGCACGTCAACTCTTGGTAATGATCTGGAACCCAAGTTCCGTTCAACAGACTATTTTGTGAAAATGTAGATTAATCTTGTCATCATTTTTGATCTCTCATAGTTAAAATACATGAAATTTTGATCTAGTGAACTTCAGTATCACTCACCTCGTTGATATTATTGTAGGAATATGCTAATGAATCATTATGTGATCAAAAATACATTGAGACGACAGTCATGAAATTTTGGTGGACATTATAAAGGGACATTCCCATCTTTAACTGTTTGAATGCATACATGTCAATTTACTGAATAATAACATTTTGTGCAATAATTACACAGTTGTGTTTACATGTACATGATTCTTTGGAGGGGCGCGCATAAATTAGCGGAACATAAATAACATCATAGTTACATGCGTTTTTAGAAGATACATACAAAAAACTTGTAGCAATCCCATTAAAATCCGCTATCTCATGAAAGCAACAGTTTGTATCGTCACAACTCATTTCTCTTGGAATGAAAAGAAACAGTAGCTCAGTTTTATTATTGCCGGCTAGGCTGCATGCTAATACTCTCCCGGCAGAAAGAATTTGGGTTAGAGGAGAGTATGTATAACCATCCTTTTGCGTAAACCCTTTGTGTGTGGCGCGATCCTCGCGGAAATGTAAACTCCTTTGCGTAAAACTCCTTGTGTGACGCGCATCGTCCTTGTGTGTGGAATCTGAGCGGTTCTCGTCTTTCATTAGATATCCAGTGGAATGTCGGCTCACAGGGATGTTCCCCCACGCAATCCCTGGCACATGTTGTGCTTGAGGACAAGCCAAAAGATCAGTAACGGGGTCGCAGTAAGGGCATTGCTAAATCTGTTATGGTAGGTGCGCATCGGCGGACGCTGAGTCATTGATGACTACAGTGACATATATTGATATACAGTACTGTCGTCATGATGTGCGTGTCGAACGGTCATGAACTGACTATATGAATAATGAATCAGATTGAAACTATCAACAGCCCATGTAGTTCCATCGTGTGGTTGAGATAAGTGAGCGACTTCAGACTTTGAAGTTCTTCCCAGTGCAGAATAATACCAAACAAAATGACGCCGCCTTTTGTGAGGCGCAACTCGCGCTTGAATACGCACAATTTGAGTTAGATGTCTTTTTGCTCAGCTGATCAGTGAACTTTAATTGTGTTCATGAGACTTCCCAGTGCGGCTTTATCATGACTCGATCTCCCTGTAACTGGGCCGTGATTAGAAATGGAAAGAAGTGTATCACCTTCTGGATAATAAAGGATTCTTAATAATCAGCGAAAATTCCAGATATATCCGATCAACCGTCGAATATCAAGCATCGGATACCGGATATATAAAATGATCCCGACATGTGGCAGTATTAGTCCTGGAGTAAGTACATTACAACCCAATTAACCTAATATGTAAACACAAACTTTTACATAGATGGCTCTTAGTAGATGACTTCAATGATTTATTGGGTCAAAGGTCACCATAAGTAAGATCAAAGTCAAATAAGGTCAAATGTTTATTTCATAGGCAAGACACATTATGGCTATCATCTGTTTTGTCCTGCTACCAGATATCAATACAACAGCGAATAATAGATCAGTACGCAAAGGGGGGGCAGGGGGGGCATGTTGGCCCCCCCAATAATGCTTTTCGAAATTTTGTCGTAGCATCGAAGGACTCCGTCGTACAATGCGGACGCCGACAAAATATAATTTTATACCGACAAATATCTTATAAACCGACAAAATAAATTGAAAGAATTATCATTTTTCAAATGAAAAATCATTTTTTTTCAAGCTCGGCTCGCTCCGCTCGTTCAGCATAAGTGATTTTCTTCAGTCAGTGTTTTTTCGGTAACCCAGAGCAACCACCCCTTGTCATGAAATATACTATGATGATGACATTTTGAGCGTTAGCGCGTATAGACAGTCAACTTGAGTCAAGTGTACTACACAGACAACGTTCCAGAATCAACCGATCCCGAACATCATGTTGTACCGACAAAATGTTTCAAGCCTACTAACATTAAACGTTGAAAGATTCAACACTTTCAACAACATGTACATTTCAGGAAAAAATCTGGGAAAAATAAGAGTAGAACACATTTGATACCGGGCCACTAGCTCCACCATGTGAAGTGGATTGGAAATATTTGCCCTTCGTCGCGTTCCTGCGTTCACACAGCCAAATCAAAAGCCACAAATTGCCTTACATTTGCTCACGACAGCAAGATTCGCTGATTCTCATAACTTCGAAAAATGTTTTCCAGCAATGTTGAATAACAAAATTTGTTCATGATTAATACTTTGTGTGTTCCTATTAAATTACAGTACTGCTGAGTGCTGATATTAAACATAATATCAGAACTCAGAAGGCTTGTACGAATGTAAGAAATATAACTTTCCAACTTTCTTTGACCTTGAAAATCTATTGATGTCTAAAGCGCTCGTTCGCGTTCGTGCACTCGCGCCATTACATTACCATTATTATAAGAAGAAGCATATTCGTACACTAAGAACTGTTTTAAAACGTTTGAAAACTGTTTCCTTCGGACGAAAACGCCATCGGACCTTTCTAAAACGCAGAGAAAACGTTTGTCTGGACGTTTCGTGTTGCGGGAATTACTGTCGTATAGTTTGTATCATAGGCGATCTACAAAGGGTGGGGTTAGGGAGTTTAACGCCCCTCCCTTGGCTGCAATGAAGAATTTGTGATGGTCTTATTATGTTAGTAAGAATGTCAGGAAAACCCAAACGTATTAAATTCAATTGTTTAAAAAAATATTCAAACAAATTTCATACACAATGCTCCAAATTTTTGGCGGCTGCTTCGCGCGCAACATATACAGTTTTTAAAGTTTTCGGTGCTTTGGCGTGTAAACATAACGCATTTTTTTCTTAATTTCACTGTGCTTGCGACCCAGCATACACAATTATCTATTTTCGCACCTTGACGCGCAAACATACATAATTTAAATTTTCATGGCGTGCTTTGCGCGCAAACATGCATTTTTTTATTTTCTCCCATCACCATTCGTTCGAAAAACCCTACCAAAAAGCTAGATCCGCCCCTGTGTATTAATTATTCACTAACATCGGTACGTCGGGAGTTTGTCGGTACATTCGGGTGCCTTGCCACCCCAATGGCAAAAAGCTGGCTACGCTACTGATACAGCTTGAGTGTCAATGAAGTAGAAATGCATATATCAAGAGGTTGTTGCTGTTCCGTGACATTTGCTATGGTGGCAATTACTCCAACAATTATTTCATACACTAGTCCTAACCCTGCTCATTGTCTTCTTAGAGCAACTGTTACTGGAGCAAATGTCGGGTCACTGTTGTTACAGCCAAATGTAATAATTATTATGTAATTTTCATGTTTTTCCCCCCTTGTTTCTCACTCACAGATGTGGGCGGACCCATACTCTTTGTAAGCGATGGAAACAATATAGTGCAGAGTGGTCTGGAAAGCGTGAGTTCCTTTGCTCCCCTTTCGTTGACGGGTGGTGGACTACCGGGAGCACTTGACCTTGATCAAACCAACCGCGTCCTATATTGGTTTGACACCCTTCGAACTTACATACTCCGTGTTCCAATGAGTGACACTTCCAACATAGAAATGCTTTGGAATGTAGGAACACAAGGTAATGGAATAACAATGCAACAAGCAAGCAAATGCTAAGGCAATACAGCACATCCCAATATCCCTCTTTTAGACTACGGAAACATTTATTACCAAAATAAAGTCCATCTTATGATCCTCTCAATATTTCATTAGTCTCGCTTCAGTAGTTTTGAATATGCACACCCTTATCACTTTGAGTGCTATCGGCGAACCGGTTCGCCTACGTACAACATCAATGAGGTACTATCGGCGAACCTCTTCGCCGAGAAGACAATCGGATCCATAACTTTTAATTTGAATGACAATTAAGTGTCACTGAAGTTCCTACCAATGACATTTATCGGAAAATGAATACACAATGAACCAAATAAATGAGTTAAAATGTATAGTCTCGATAGCATTTGCAATTTTACAGAAAATCGTACAATTTGGAAAGGTTATACACATAAGTCTGAAACAATCCAGTCCCTGGTTACCACACCTGGATTTTTAGCCCAGCACCCAAAGTGTTAAACATGGTGGCCCAGAAAAAATGCAACATTTCTAAGCCTGAGTCATCACGGAAATATTTCTTTCCGGATTCCGACGGCATCGTGCCTGTCGGAATCCGGTTTTTTCCGATAAAATATCAATTCAGACGGCGAATACGATCGAAATCACGTCCAAAAAGTATTAATTTATGACCCCCCAACCCCCAAAATAAAGAAACAATTATTGCAAAATTACCTGTTTGAAGAAACAGAAATCTATATATTTTAACACTACATAAAAAATCATGGTTACTTTGTTAGTGCCCATCACTAAAATAATTATTGAAGAAATTTCCCGAGAGTATACATGTAGGCCTTTATACGCAAACTAGCAAAATTCCCCGTGAAATATCTTTCTCTGCACATACCTCCCAAAATAAAGTCGAAATTATATCAGGTTTTCCAACTAAAATTGACAAAGCCAGATGTTGAAACATCGGCTAGGGATGAAACATAGTTTAAGAATCGATCGCCATTTCGGTTGCCGACGTACATGATGACCAGCTGACGTCATGCACAAGCTGAAGTTAGCCCTCGTAGTTATCACTGAACACTGTTTTGCTTCCGTGTTTTGCTTACCTGAATATATCGGGTCCATAATCTGCTCGTCATATTTTCGTGAAATATTTTCTTCTGCACATTATCTCCACAAATAAAGTCAAAATTATCAGGTTTTCCAACCAAAATTAACAAAGCCAGATACAAAAATATGACGAAACATTGGCCACTGATTGACTCGCACATCGCGAACATAAAAGAGCCTGTAGTCCCGCCTATAGATAATACTGTATGCACAATGGACTAGCTAGGTCTGGAGCTAGAGTACCTATAGTCAATAGCGCCATCTACGGCTGACTGGTCGCTATATGCTCGCGCCGGTGAGTCAAATTATTATGCTGATGTTTTGGTTTCGTCACATATTTTTATATCTGGCTTGTCATTTTGGTTGGAAACCTGATAATTTTGACTTTATTTTGGGGAGATAATTTGCTGAAAAAATATTTCACAAAAATATCATGACAAGCAGGTTATAGAACCAATATTTTCAGGTGAGCAAAACAGTGTAACTCCAGTGACATGTATGAATGATGTAGCGTAAGTGATTGTGCTAACCATGCCTTTCTTGGCATGATGTTAAGATATATTTGTTACCCAAACAACAATACGTGAATTTTTTTTTTCAACATTTTATTTCATTTGTGTAACATTGTTTTTTATCGGAATACCTGTTTGGAAAAATTTGTTCCGGAATCCGACTCAGCCTTTAATAAACATTTCTGTTCTGTACATTTACAGTTATTTCCCAAATAGATTGCTCATATTTAGTTTGTGTGATAGACTATTTTTATGCCTCTGCAATGAAGTTGCCAAAGGCATCATGTTTTTGGTTGTCCATCCGTGCGTGTGTGCATGCGTTTCTGTCCGTCCGTCCGTTACCGGTTCTCGTTACTGCGATAACTTAAGAACCGCTGATCAGATTTTGATGTAACTAGGACCAAGTATGTACTATGAGGCAATTGAGTAGATTTTGGAGTTGAAAGGTCTAAGGTCAAAGGTCACAGGGCCTAAAACATGTCTGATTTCTACTTTTTGCCATGATAACTTAAGAACAACTGGTCGATTTTAACGTAACTTGGGTGAAGTATATGTGACCCGTCACGCCCAAAGGAGACACAAGTCAATTTTTGGGCCCAGTTGTTTTTTGCCACATTTACTTTCTCCATATTCCAAGCTTTATTTTGGTATATTGCATGTTGCATAAAAGTATGTATACCCGGAGAAATTCTACTTTAAAAAAAGGAGCTTTCACCGTATCATGAAAATCTAGTTTACAAGGAAACTGCTGCCTACCAACGGTACATTTGCATTTATCAATATTCTTGAAATTTTGCATTTGGCATTTATAGGTTTGTAGAATGTGCTATTTTCAGTTTGAATGAATTTGGTAAGATTTTAATGCTTGTTTGGTGTTTACCAAAAATACATATTGGGTTATTAACCATCTGCGTTATTTCGGCTCGGTGCATGTACCTTGCGAGGCAGGTCACAGGTGACGCCAGACACTTCGGGTGTCATAGGGTGAGAGATTTGGCACAATAAATTTCCACAAGAAGTAATTGCTTGTAAGTTGATTGTTCATACTAAATTATAAAGTTCGGGATTAAATAAACTGAGATTCTGAGGGAAATAATGACTTCTTATTGTCTGCTATATCGCTATTCAATTGATGAATAACTGCGCCAGCAGTCCAGATCACGCGCTGGAATTGGGGCCCCTATAATTAGCACGCCGACAGACATGACAGGGACCCGCTTTGCATAGTTCTCTCCTCTTTGACGGCCCCCGCGTTTAAGTGCCTATTCAAGTAGATTGAGCCAGATTTTATTCATCCTAAACAAAAGAACAAAACAACCTGTGAAAGTTTTAATTGATTATGCAAAATAGTTGTCACTGTCCACATACTTGGTGTACTTGTGGGGATTACAAATCACATGGATAATGAAAACATGCATACATGTCTTAAAGGCCCACTGTCATGACAGCACGAAAAAACTGCCCTCTTTTGACTAAAATCACAAAAAGGGTGCACTATTGACACCCATAATGCAATGGAAACAGCCATGACGGTGTGGAAAAAAACATGTAAAAGTTGTTTTCTCCCACACTCTTTATACTGTAGCACTGCAACAGTCCATGTTCCTGAATATGTGCCTGCATGTATTCCAAGACTAGTTATCATCCTCTCTGTGGTTGAAGTTGACCCGTGACAGTGGGCCTTTAACTCTAAACCCACAAGGTTACAAATTCTCTCGCGCAGCGACTACCTTCTCACGCTGCATCGGCATTTGTGCTTACTCTGTTGATTCAATATTGCCGCAAAATATTGTGAATCTAATGTATACAGATTAAAATGTTGAGAAAAAGAAAACGGAAACTGCAAACAAATCAAGAATATCATAACAATTCAAGTTCAAGTTAAGGATGGCTTGTCAGTTTGGGCATTCGAAAAAAAATGGAATCACATCAATCACGATACGTCATATCCGCCAATGAGCAGCCATCTTGTGTTGCTAGGGGCGCGGCCTAACTGACTCGGATTTTCTGTGTGTGTTTTTTTTCGCGAGGTCAAATGAAAGGCTTTCAGAAAAACGTAAATATTACCCCTTTCGAATGAATAATTTGATCTGAAACTTTCACAGGATATTAAAGAGACGTAGGAGATGTGATTTCACTAAAAAAAATAATTTTGACAAATTTTACCCATTCCGACAATTTTACTTATTTTCTGTAAACCGTCCGTTGCAACTTGTGGCTCCTTTAGGTGTGACAGGTCACATATATTATGAGGCACCGATGAACTGATGAGATTTCAGAGTTGAAAAGTCAAAGGTCACGAGGCATAATACATGTCCGATTTGGGATCGTTACCAGAATAAATTATGAACAGCTGGTGGGATTTTGATGTAACTTGGGTGAAGTATGTATTATAAGGCAACAATGAACTGATTAGATTTTAGAGTTGAAAGGTCAAAGATCACAAGGCCCCATACCTACTGTTTTTTACGCGATAACTTAAGAATGGCTGATTGGATTTTGATGAAACGTGGGTAGAGTTTGTATTGTAAGACACAGATGAACTGATGAGATTTTGGAGGTGATAAGTGAAAGGTTAAAGGTCATGAGGCTTCCTACATATCTGGTTTGGGCTTGTTACCATAATAACTATTGGATATCAATGTAACTTGGTTCAAGTATTTAGTATGAAGCACAGACTAACTGATTATATTGCAGAGTTGAAAGGTCAAAGGTCACGAGGCCTCATACATATCTGATTTGGGCTCAGTACCATTATAATTCAAGAATCGCTTGTCGGATTTTAATGTGACTTGGGTCAAGAATGAAGTATGAGGCCCCGATAAAGTAATTGTGACTTGTCACCACGATACCCTGATAAAGTCGCACTACCCAAAGGTAAGGAAAGTGCTGATATCGTAAATATGATATAATGTATAAGAGTGAAGTGTCATCAAATATCAAAAGTTTATGACCTTCAAATGTTGCACAAGTTTGAATTTTTATATTTTTACCCAAAGTATTTGTGAGCCGCTCCGACGGTAGGAGGCAAAAGTCGCAAAAAATCGATCTCCGTTTTTTTACTGATTCAAAATGCCCATAGTCTCAGCTTTAAAATGATGTATAACACTTGATATAAACGCGAAAGAAAGAGGGAGAAAAATGCGACTGAAAGTTGAAGTTTAAGACAGCGCGTCATCTAAATTAACGGAGAAATCAGCGTTTAAAGTTTCGCCACGATTTCAATTCGCAGGGGTGCGATTCTCGGCTGAATCAATAAAGATAAGTTCTAAAAAATCCTTAGCAACGGGAGTTTTTCCTGCACCAAATGAGTTGAAAATTGGCATGGTGATAACAAACTCTCTTGTCTAACTCCCTACAAAATTTCAAATTAAGTCTTTAATGTTTTCTTGGAAAAAATTAATGGCGTATTTGACCATGTAAAACGGAACTCGCTGGTGTCTGCAGCCGATCGGCCCAGCCGTGTCGCTATAAACATGACGATTATTTTTGCCTCAATTATTTGTAAATAATTCAATCTGGCAAATCAGCTTTTTCATTATTTTTTATGTTGGTCATGTTTACCAATTCGAAAACCATAAAAAAATCCACGCTGCATATTTCTTAAACGTTATAACCCGAATCTCGCCGTAAGTGTATCCGTTAACTGCGGCAATTTCTCTCCGTGTAGAAGTTTGTGTCACCGTTTGTTTACAAATTTAACATGAGAAAACATCGCTTTTTAAGTTTTACTTGAGTTTTACTCCAAAATTGGAGAGGACCTGTAATGTAATATCGTTATTTCTTTTG
>JZLH01S0025379.1:17857-32336 GCA_001188425.1 Eucidaris tribuloides | reverse complement strand
GTCTCATTGTGAGACGTCGCGTCGTACACGTGTATAGCGGCCTTTAGTCTCTGTCAATCATCTAGGCAGATACTGTATATACGAAATATCTTAAGTTATTATTATTTTAAAGCACAATTATAGTTTTGATCTATGAGACAAATTTTTTGTCAATCTTTCACAAAGTATTCTATTGCCACCCCAGACATCGGAAAACAACATCAAACCCACTGAAAACTGTTTTGAAGTGACAAATTATGATGTTTAAATTAAACGAGAGCATCTAGCGGTGAATACATTACCTATGTAAAATATTGGGGGGGGGGGAAGTAATTTCTCAAAATGGGAAAGTTTCAGAGCAAGCAATTTTCAGGGTACTGATAGATCATATAGGTGTATCTAAAACACATAATTGCAAACCCTCCAAAAGGGTTTATCTTTGAATTTTGTAGATATACAAACTTATTATACGAGCCAAACAAGTATTGAATACAGCTCAAAAATGTTATGGTGTGAATGCATTTATCAAAACTCAATTGTCTTAATAACATTGATAATAATCTCTGGCCACTTTACACCATCTTAATTCTATTAAGTTTGGCAAAAGTTATGAAATCAAAATCGTTCAATTAAACGACTGTCTGGTACATCATGATCTGTAAAACTACACATATGTGGTGTTATAAAGTTTCTGATGCAATTTTTTATTTTGTCAAAATCTCTATCAAGGAGATGTGTGCATCAGAACCATATGACATGCATTGATATATCCCAGTGACATGAAATGCACTATGTGCAAGCTATATTTATTATTATTATGAGCATATACTCAAAAAATTTGTAAACAGCATAAAATGACTGTGAACAGGTGAAAATTGAAAGGTAACCCAGAAGACATTTGGAATACTGCAACACATGACCTCTATTCAACAATTAAATAACATGGACAATCCAATATGATATCACAAGGGTATTTATGTTATGATCTTTGACAGGTGAGACATGGGTTTGTGCCAATTATGTCAATTTGTTTTCTGTTTGCTAGTTTGTATTGTTAACAGTTTTATATTGGTGTTTGTGAAAGGTGAAAGACAGGTAACATTACCTGGATCAAATTTTAGGGGGAACCAGGGATGTTGATCCATTTTTCAGACTGGAGGGGGGGGGGGGGGTCAAACATAAGAAACATGTCAAAAACTTTTGTTTAGCTGTATTTTTATGTTAAGTTGAATTGTTTTATAGTACCTTGCACTGATTTTTAAACATATTCTTGAATTATATTTCATGAATTTTTCAAGTTATCAAAACTATTAGGGATCAAGGCCCTGGTTGGCTGGTTGGGGGGGGGGGAACAGGACAGATAACACGGACAACTCCCCATTTACTTTATGCTTTTCTCACTACATAAATTAACTCTTAACGTGCCAAAGGATTTAAACCTCTATCGACTTCGTGTATTATTTGGTGCAGATCTGCGACTTCGGCACGTTAAGAGTAAAAGAAAACATTAACGTAACTTGCAGACCCGATACAGGATAGCTTAAATTGTATCCATGAAAATTCTTAACACTTCTTATAATGCAAATGGTCATTTTCAAACGTGAGTGACACAACAATATGAGAGTCGCAAGGGCTCATATCTTCCCACTTGGAGGTTATGAATGGATGATGACTACCATATTAGGTATAATGTACGACTGGCATATGTCATTACCAGTTAGATTTGAATTCTATGGTCAAGTTATTATGATTAAATAACGGTGCGTGAGTGACACAACAAATTTTGGACATGGGCGTCTGACCATTATCAGTTATGGTTGGATTCGTACCAAAGTAGTTCTCCAAGAGTACCACGAGTCCTAGAACATGTGCGTAAATAGATTACCTATCTCACATACGTAGTCACAATCAATCATTCCTTCTCTGTGGCAAATGGTCCCCCCTTACATGCCGTGAGTGACACGACAAAATGCAAAAATACCCACATTAAAGCACAAGTTTTGTTTTGGGGATTTGTTTTCATTTGAAAGCTTTATGCCAAAAAGTCATATCCCAGCAATAACAGATTCTGAATATCTTTAGTTTTTGTTAAAATTAATTAATGAAAAATCGTCGGGGGGGGGGGGGGGGGGTACCCCCGAGGATTTTCGACTATATTTTACATTATAGCATCCAAAGGGCTAATAAGGTGTTAAGGTTATATGAGTTATACCTCTTCCAAAAGAGCAGACTCTGCTCTTTTAAACTGTAATTATGGTTAAACTATGCCTTGAACTGCAGACATATGCAGATGCAGAAATTGCTCTATGGATTTGGCATTGATTTATGACTTCTGTACTTCTAGCAATAAACACTTTTCGAAAGATTTTACTGTAAACATTATCAATTTAAGTTCTGTGCTTTTGCATGAAAGGAAATGCACAATTTCATGAATAAATTAACTTACCAATAAAATAACCAATAAGAGAACAATGAAAATAAGTAACTTTCTGCGTGAAGCTGTTTGGCGGTAAGACGGGTGCTGGTGCCACCGTGTCCGTCTGTTGCCGTTTGTAATTATCGTACCGCATGACAAAACATAAGAGGAGACCAGGCATGACGATATCCCCCAGACCCAGCATCGAGAAATGACCGGAATTGTGCATGCTGCAAATAAAAAGGAACAAGAAACGAGAGTAAGACTTCATATAATACAATAGATTAAAATGAGAGAAGTATAACATAAATATAAGGCATTTCTCCCTTTTGTATATAAAGGAGTGGAAATGAAATTTTATTTTGGGAACTACTTTCAAATCTAATTCAACCCTAAAAAGGCTGGGGGGGGGGGGGTTGAATCCATCACCATCCCCCTCCCCCGGATGTTTCGCGCTTTATGTCTGCAACGCACGAAGCAGTCGCCACAGCATTTGGTGACTTTTTTCTTTCGAATCTCGCGCATCTTTTGAGACCTAATTCGCGACGTCCGGGTACGCAGTTCCAAAGTCACGCAACTTTCGTACTTGCATGTCACACCAAAATAGCTCAAAAATGTGAAATCGTGTGTTATTTCAATGGAAATTGTGTTTGCAGCCCAAATTCATAAATGTATTATTTTTACTTTTTCTGATTGAAATTAATTAATTTATGCTGTTTATGATCGCAAAAGTGTCCCCAACAAATTTCACTGAAAAAAACAATAAAAAACAAAAGTTAAAAAAAACCAAAGAAATACAAAAGAAATTTAAAAAGCAATAACATACGCAAGAAATCTATTTTAATTCTGAATTTTTTTCAAATAGACTTGCTGAGAATGCTACAAAGAGTGTCTATTAAAAAAAAAATAGCACTTTTGGAACTTTATTTAGTGATTTAGAGGTAAATTCTAATTTCATGTATACATTAATTAATGTGAAGTTATTTCCGGGTAATTATCCACACAGTTTTGTACTTGAATTCATGGAATCTATAATTGCGTGTTATTGCTTGAGGTGACAACACTTACATCTCAAATAAGTTAAATGTTCACGACAGCCCCCAAAACATGGCGGCTTAAACAAAGTAACGAATGAGATTGTCTTCTCTTTACCTACCCACAATGGCTTGCTCCTTTGAAATTAAAATCTGAGATTTGATCAGAAGGAAATATCAATTTTTATTCACAGGACTACATTAAAATCATTTTCACCAAAAATTGAGATGCAAGTTTTTTTCAACACCCACGTGACACATTGTTTGTTTGTAGTACCCTGATAATTGTGTCACTGTTACATTCATTCAGTCCTTTGTATCAATATTTATTATCTAACTCAAGGCAATATTACTCACACCATTTCTGGCTCGGAACACAAAGGGAAACTGAGAGGTAGCTATCAGGTAATAAGGCCTTATTATTACTATGACGGCCTTAGCTTTCTGTATGTTCAATGTTAAACTAAACATTTCCTATCGTTTGCAGTTTCCTGTCCCTTTAACTGGAATCACTTTCTAAAACAGTTCACTTGTGTTTATAAATGGATCTGTGCCAACTATATGACACATGATATCAGCTATATTGGGGAAAGGAAAAACAAACCCAGGGCATATCAAAACAATTAAAAATACCAGAATATAGCTTTAAATGTAAATTTGTGTTTGTATCTACAGCTGCGACTTTATTAATCAATAATGTGTAACTTTTCACACATCCTCAATGGAGATACGTGTTGTGTACATGTATGTTTGTAGACTAAAGTTGTAAACAAAAGTACACCCTTTCTAGAAACATATTTGGTATCGTAATGTTGTCAATAGTTTTAAAGTTACATTTAATTTTGTGCATGTATTTATTTCCAAATCACAAATGCACACAAAATGTACATGTTCTTTTTGTATGACACAAAAATTCTGTGATAAAATGCCAAATTTGTCAGAAAATATCTGATATCAGTTTTTGTCTAACTTAGTGAGGACTGTTCTTCTACAACTGTATACGCCATATGTTTCGCGTCCATATATTTTCGCGATTTTGCTTCAAGACGGGGAATTCGCGAGGGTATATTTTATTGCATTTGCATTCACTTTGTACAGAAATGTCAGGAAGTATAAATTTTCACGTTCAGTAAGTCGTGAAATTCACAAAAATAAAACCTCCGCGAAATATTCAGCGTATACAGTATGTAAAAGTGTAATAACACACTAAATTTGTTACTCATATTGCATAAGTGACTCATTAACCCACTGGCTATGGGAATCGGATGAGTCATGTATTAACTCTATGGATATCACACAATCTCTACGCCACCAGGTTAAGAGTTATATTATTACTACACAACAAAATCATGTTACTATTGTTAGGAACACATACTATTCTGACCCTATACATTTAACCTTGCATACGTCACTTCTTTGGGGGACAAATTATCTTGTAGTGAGATCATTCGCCCATTTTATTGTATTTTGAATAGTACAAGGAGGCATCCTTTAGATAGGTCACAGTAATGTAATTACTGTCTTTTTTGGAAGAGGACCAACTTGAAAATGTGCCCAAGAACATGGTTTTAATTATTCAAGTGAGGGACAAAAGTGGGGTAAGGGGAGAAGATTCAGAGAAATCAGAAATAAAAGTTAATGAACTAGATTGCAAACACAGTATGCACTTGTACACCAGTGGGTATAAACAAATTAATATTACATGTATATCTTGGCTCATTGGAGAGATATTGTGACATGTACATGTACACCTATGAGAGATTCCCTGTAGAAATATGATTTGGGATATCCAGCTTATTGGTATGTGATCATATCATTTTACTTGAAACTAATGCACACTGATGATGTGCCATGTTCACACTGCTATCATTTTATCCAAATATTGGGACATTATAGAAATGGAAATAATTGCATGAAAGGAAAAAGTTTATGGTCATGCAAGAAGCAGTAGTAATTAAATGTGTTAGGCCTCCAATATTGCAGATATGTTGATATATCCTCTTATCCTTACTTAAAGCCCAAGTTTAGTTTTGGGGATTTTTTGTTATTTGAAAGCTTTATGCCCCAAAGTCATAACCCTGCAATAACAGATTCTGAATGTCTTTAGTTTTTTTTTTATTAGTTAATGAAAAATCTCGAGGGGACCCCCAAGATTTTCGACTATATTTTACATTATAGCATCCAAAGGGTTTAAAAAGGCTTTAAGGTTGCATGTGTTACACCTCATCTGAAAGAGCAGACTCCGCCTTCTCTCTTAGACGAGTATAATCATATAACCTTCTTTTTGTCTTTACTTTTTTTAAATTGAATTAAATAAAAAGACTCGGGGGACCCCGAATTTTTAGCCTTAATCATTTTACATACTATAGCATCAAGGGTTAAAAAGTTATATGCATACCTTCATTCTGAAAGAGCAGAGTCTTTCTTTCAAATGAGGTAAATACATGTAACCTTAAAGCTATTTAACCCTTGGATGCTATATATGAAATATAGTCAAAAATCTTGGTCCCCCCCCCCCGACGATTTTTCATTAACTAATTTAAAAAAACTAAAGACCTTCAGAATCTATTATTGCAGGATTATGACTTTGGGGCATAAAGCTTTCAAACAACAAAGAATCCCCAAAACTAAACTTCGGCTTTAAGAGATTTTAAAAGAATATCCACAAGATAAGAGAGTACTTTCCTGATAATGTAAATAATATCACAAGATGCAGGGATGTGCCAATTATACTCCAGTACAGCTATCTCTTTTTGCAAACTGAGCAACATACTACCATGCCATTTGCATTTGTAAAAAATGTAAATGTTATTCTTTAAATTATTTTTGTAAGGTCATTTTTACTTTGTATCAGATTTCAAAAATGTCAAAATGTTTGGATGTTGGCCGTAATTGCTTTTGATTTAAAAAAAAATCATCTATCTATCTATCTATCTATCTATCTATCTATCTATCTATCTATCTATCTATCTATCTATCTATCTATCTATCTATCCATCTATTTTCTTATCTATCTATTTATCTATCTATCTATCTACCTACCTATCTATCTATCTATCTATCTAAAAGTTGATTAGTCCCCAGGCCTCACTGGCTCAGTTCGCAGTCAGTATATAGATACATGAGACATGAAACATGACCTGACGGTACATAGTTAAATCACTACCGATTTATCTAGACTGGATCTCGGCATAATTCTTCATCAAGTTAATTTGAGCTTTGGCAACAAGCTGCTTTAGATTACCTTGGGAATATGAGTTTTCCAGGGAGAGAAAGTTGTGGTGCATCTTTTGCAACTCCCGGCAAGTTAAATTTCTTTCCAATAATTCCAACCTGCATAGAAACAAAGAAAACAAAAACAAAGAAAGAAAGTGAGGTATTGCTCATCTCAAATCTAAAGAAAATACATACATGGCAGTATTATCATAATTTTTCTACTCTAGCAAATAAAATTCTAACTTTATGCAAATACTGTAAAATAATAAGAACAAAGTGTGATATGAGTACTTCAATTACATGGTCTTACTACTAATGACATTTCACCTTTTGATTTCGAATCTGTATCAGGCTTATAAAGTTACAAGTATTTCTGTACTCATGGGTGATCTAGAAAAAATTTAATTGATCAACATAAAACTCAGAGACTTTCCTCTGTGCTCTGCTATTCCTCCACACAGACTTCTGCTTCTTTAATTTCTCCATTATCTCTCTTCCTCTTCCCTTATTTCCACTCCACCTTCCCGATATACATAATCTCCATGAATTTCAGCCTCTGCCTTGCACTACAGATACATCATACGTGTAAACACCCTCGGCCCAGCAATTATCCCTACCCCATTATCGAATATCACCTTGATGAATTCCCCACGTGGGAATCCTAACTACTTACGGGGTTATCCGCGGGTCGCGTGGCTACTTTTACCATCACGTTGGCGTTGAATATATACGTAGAGAAGAACACCCAGAAGACATCGTAGATCAGCAGGCCCGTTAGAAGAAGCGTCGAGACCTTCAGACTCGGCAGCCGAACGAATGCAATCATTGTCACACACAGACCCATCGCTAATGCTGTTATTTATGTGGAATATATGAGACAGAAATAGAAAAAAAATGCATTCTAAATATCCAAAACAATTGATTTTTTTATTTTATTTTTTTTATTTACAAATGCAATCATTTTCACACAGAGACGTACTGGTCATGCTCTTATTTATACATGGAATGTATGAGACAAAATAAAAACAATATGACATTTTACAGACTTAAAATATATTATATTTGTATTCATGCACACAGTCCTTGTGACACAAAACCAATTGCTATCAGTGTTTATCTATATGAAGAATATACGAGAAATAGAGAGATAATTGCTTCTTTAATTCAAAACAACAACAAATTTCTTTAAACTCTTTAAAAAAAAATTGTTACCTTCTTCCCGGCTGTTTTGCAAAAGGTGACCACATGGATATTTTTTTTTTTTTTTTTTGGGGGGGGGGGGTTAAAATTATAAACAGCTGATCTTTTGCATGTTTATTCACAAACATGCATAGATTGGTACACATTTATCACAGGAACAAGTACATCACATTCTCTTGTCATTGAGTATGGGGGGGGGGGGAGGCAATAACGACTAGTGATGATGAAAGTAACATCATATAATTCACCATTTCCTTATGGATTCTTTATAGCAAAACATAGGTATGCATTAGCTGATTACATTCACACTAATTTCAAGAGTATAAATTCAATATCTCTCATAATTATTTTCCAAAAATATTTATTTCATTTGTTATGTGTCCATGGTCAGCTGCTCCTCCATAATAAATGATTAATCTAATGACAGTGTCTCATTATTTTTTACTGTGTCATATTTGTGTGTATGTGCAAACCATACCAATAATTTCTAGTTGTTAATAATTGTTGATGTATACAGCTTGTGTATATTTTTGGAAGCGGAGATTGAATTTCTGTGTTATTATAACGGGCAAATAAATTATTGAATCTTAAATCCTGATGGCAATGGCTTCACATAATTTAATATTGTTTAATATTTGTTAACTTAATTTGTTATTCTCTGTTAAAATCATGTCTGCCCTTTCATTGCAATACAAAGCATGTACCCCTTGTGATTCTGTATTTCCTGATGAAATGATTTTTGTAGCACATATTTCAGGTCTTCATTTTGACATCACACAGATATAGCTAATAAGTAGTATTATTTTTCTTTCAGTATTTGTTATTGATTGATTTCTGTGAACAATTTTAGTTACACAATGCCTTTACCATAAATAGCCTCAGGAGGCACTACATCCCACCGCCTGAAAAAGAAGAGTTTTGTTTGATCATAGTGTAAATTGCTTCCATGGGAAAATAGAATAGTACCCGTAACCTCGGGCTCGTCATAGTTCCACCCAGAGACTGTTGCACCAATACACATTTGTTTTAGATCCATCATCAATAACGTAACATGCTATAACGTCCCACAGAATGCATGAATAAAAATAATAGCGTCCACACACACACACACACAAAATGTGTGCACTTCCTCCACAAAAATTTGTGTCTTTCTGTACAAGACACTTTTGGTTAAGATTTATTAGAATCTGTGAGCATGCAAATAGCAAACAAATCACTCACACATTTTTAAAATGGAGGGATATGTTGTGATTTTTGCCGTGAATCGACTATATCCAGATTGACAACATTATGAGTGACGTCAATCCAGATATAGTTGACTATTTCCAGATTGACATCACAAGGGCGACACTTCTACGGATCTAGTTGGAATATAATCAATCGCATAATGTGCAATTAAAAGAAACTTACAATAATGGATATAAGAGAAGAAGTCCCAATCTTGAACTTACCATCCATTAGTAGCCAATGTCCTGTCATAACCCACAAGAAGACCAGCATGACGGACAACGAACGACATGATTTCCGCGACGTAAACCCTACCGCAGCACCCAAATTAATCTGCACAGGATGACGAATAAAACAAAGATGCAAATATTGAGGAAGTAAACTCCACTCCACATATTGATGAATCTATCTTCATAGAATTAATCAGAACAAATTAAGAAATTTTGCACAGGATATGAACATACTTCAATTTACAAGTGTGCATATATACATAAAGGTAGAGCAAGGAGACGATTGCAGATAAATTTTAAAAAGTGGTGGGGGGGGGGGGTTAAAAAATAACCCTAATTGGCTGACAACTTTGGTGACATATGAATTATCAAAAACATCAGTGCAGAGGACGCCGTATGCAAGTGATTGCACCCATTTCTGTCGATTGCATGACTCATTTCATTTTCGCTTGATTCGACTGATGCATAATAAGCTTACAGTGTCTCAAAAAAATTGCTGCAATGGAAAGTACCCTCTTTGCAATTAGAAAATATCTTTTGACATGATCTTAATTCACGACAACGAGCATCAATTTTAGCTTTCAAATACTGTTAGTTTTGTTCATTGCTTGTTTTAAACTTGGGTTACATATTTAAAAACAAAGGGTAAAAGCACATGTGCACTTTACTACCAGTTCCCTATTTAAAGTGGCAAAATTAGTGATTTTGCTCTTTCGTTGTCAATATTTTTCTCAAAATTAAACAATCCAATTGAACAGACAAATGACATTGAAGCTGCAAGATATGCCTTGAAGTTGTGTAAAGCATCACTGTCACAACATGATTTCTCAAACTGCAAAGAGCGGCACGTTTTACTTGCACATTTTTTTTTTGACACGCGCTGTATATCACCATCTTTAGTTGGCCATACCTCCCAATTCACAGGGCCTCCTCAGTGATATTGAGTGACAGAAAGCGATACGTCTGCATTGATTCCTTCCCACGTGTGTTAGACCATCAGAACTACTTTTATTATGTGGTTTACAGCATTCTCCTATATGTAGATGTATTGCGCCTCTTCCCCACTGGAACGTAGCTTGACACCACTGAAAATACCTCAACTACTTCTCATGCAATACCTGTAATCTATCATAAACATTGAGTATTCTGAAATGGTTTCATTTTTAATTCGGTGAATGCATCCAAAACTGCAAAAATATCAACTAAATTTGCATTCAGTTGAGTGGTACCGTATTTTATGAATTTAAGTAATTTCAGTGACATTGGACTGCAGATTTACAAAATTGTCTGCAATAATTCCTGAACTTAGTTCTACATGATTTCCATCTCTAATCAGAGTTGTTCCTTGAATCACTTTATACTCCTAAGTGACCATTACTTTACAATTGTTTGAAGATATTTGGAGAGAGAATTCTAATATATGCATAATTTCATTTTATCATTCGGACTTCTTTCAAAATCATTTTAAAATTGTTTTTATAGGAATGACCTTTTGATCAACATACAGTAGTCTATGTTAAAATTATGTATTGTTTCACCTCAGAGTAGTCATTGTTTTGTATGAGAATGACTAACACACATACTTTTGAAAATTTCCAATGCTGAATGTGCAAAATCAGTAATTAATTTTCTTTTATGTTTATAATGCACTTTCAAACTGCCAATATAACTTTTATGGGGCCAATATTGCAGGGAAAAAATATTCAATTTTTTTTATGGATGCTACTTTTACTGTTTCAGTGCATACCAAATACTCTTTTGTATTGATCCAAAGGTAAATTATGGGGGTTCATTTGTCGATTCTGGGGCAAAACTGCCCTGAGCCACATGGTACAGTGGTCTCCAATTAACCCTGTTGCAATTTTGCACATTCATACAATTAAACTCAATGATCATAATAATTAGTTTTCTCCGTTATGTTTGTATTAGAAAAGCTAACAAATGGTCATAATGCTTAAGCAACATCTATAGAATAATTATCAATGGTGCAATAAGGAAAGCAAGATTTAAAGAAAATATCAAAATAACAATCTTCATTATTATCCCCTCCGAATTAATTCAGTGCGCAAAGAGTTAATGGGCTAACATTAAAGGGGTACTCGTGATAAAGGGGTAAAATTAGGCAAAACATTTATGTTTCTTATTGAAATTTACTCCACTTGATAGGGTACGCCTGTTAAATGGGTAAAAAATGCCTTGCAAATGCCTACCCCATTGAGTGGAGACCACTGTACATGTAAGAAATTATGTACTTTATTATTATCATTAAAAGTAAAGAACTACATGTAGTTACTCTGATCAATAGTTTACACCTGGTATTTGAAAAAAAGGCATTTGATCAATATGAAAATAGACATTGTACAAGTTAGGTTAGATTCTTCTCCATTTTTTCCAGGTGTTATTTTACTAGTCTGCAGGCACAGACTCTATTTTGGCACTAAAATACTACTGCACCTTGAACCAAGACTAATTTTATTGTCTCTTTCTGTGCCATGTATGTAACAGCTATAACACAGGGTCTATGGAAGAAGTAGTCTGCAGCACAGATTGTTCAGACCCTGATTTGCGTAGCACGACGGACAAGGGTTTATGCCTGTAAACTATTATTTTACTGGGATAAAGTTCCCTCAAGATTACACATTTGAATTCTTCTTGATCTTTCAAAACAAGCAGTATGGACAGATTTATGACGACAAAAAAGAGCCTCATATGTGAGTGTACAAACCAGCTCGATCCCAAGCCCCCAAGATTTAATTGTTACTGACTTGTAATGCTTCAGCTCATTTTCAATAAAGAGATCTCTTATAAAAACTTGATGCGAAATTAATATTCATGATCATGAATGGT
Organism: Eucidaris tribuloides; assembly: GCA_001188425.1. Lineage (NCBI taxonomy): Eukaryota > Metazoa > Echinodermata > Echinoidea > Cidaroida > Cidaridae > Eucidaris > Eucidaris tribuloides. Next base: position 20,187 of record JZLH01S0025379.1, on the reverse strand, counting down.
TGGTGGGCAAGTAGAAACGTAAACCCGATAAAAATTGATGTACACGTAACTACTCCTATACATGTACCTCAAGGCTCAAAACAGTACCAAAATAACCTGTGATCACTAGGCTGGAAAGCATGTCAGACCACAAGCTATTTTTAGTACAGAATATTTTGGAGTCCTTGAAAATGCTACAGTAAAAATTTAAGAGAGATTTCTAATACTCTGTTTTCTATTCCGAATGTCATGAAACTAAACATTAATTTTACACAAAACTTACAGTGAAGTAGAATAATTCTGCAAATGTCCCGATGTGTGCACAGCTCATTCTACTAAAATATCTCTTCTACAAAAAAGTGTTAAATCAACTGAAAAAAACAGCAACCTCTTTTTAATGATCTGGGTAACATTTCATCACTGCAATATTCCAATAATACTTTGTCACACACAATTACATTTCTAATGATAATAGAATGAAACTTGAAACACACTCTGTATCAAAGCATAAAACTACATTTGTTTATTCTGAATTTATACACAAAAGGTTTATTTTTAGGTGTTTGTTATCACTTTATACCATTTGGTTTGAATTATCAACCGAGACACTAATCAAGCAACAACCACTTAACTCAAGTGTGCATTGCACAGATATGATTTATGAAATCATAATCTGAATTGCATGGTTCATACCAGAGAGGCAAGATAGCTCCGCCCCCATACCAACTATCATCTGAAACACTCATGGTGTGAAGATTTAGAAAATTACTGAGATGAAGAGGCTATGAATGGAATAAACAAAAGCATCAAATCAATAATGGGAGTTTTCGTCCTTTGAGTGTGTTGAAAACTACTTAAAGTTGAAGGCTCATTGTGGAGTTCAATTTACAAAAAACTGTCAATTTGATATCTGAACTACATAGTATGTGTTTCATAATAGGACAAATAAACACCCTAGAATGAAAAAATGCAGTTATGCATGAATAAACAATTAAAACTTGGGCGAGTTTAAATCGCGTAGGTGTAGCATCACAGTAAGTATATGGAGAAAATGGCAGGTGAAATCCGATCAACTTAGCGATTTCACTTTTTTTAAGGCACTAAATAATCATTTTGAAACACAATTTTTCAGGGCGTCATTTTTAGACCTTATCAAGACAATGGTAGCATGGGGAATCATGTAGCTCAGATTTTTTGAACTGTGGTAAATGTTAGCCAATACCTTTAAGTGAAAAAAGGGTTGGAATATACAGGTACATGAGATGTGCTATAATTGGTATCATCACTTCAATACAAAATTGCAAGTACATGTAGTTTCTTCCCTGTTTTTAAAGGTTCTTGCTCTTTGTGTTGTTAATGATATACACATGTACATTAGGGTGGTTCTTATTTTACAAAAGTTTGAAAAACTATGGTCTCACCCCTTAAAATGGTTCAGTTGCATGAAAAACTTATCCTGACAAAATTTCAGGAACATTGAATAATATTTAGAGGTAGCTCAAAGGCCTCAAAGTTGGGTGCTCACAAATTAGGTATCCATGTAGTCCCACATACAGTAATTTATGTATTGTACACAAATCCCAACATGTGGAACTGCCATTTATGAACAATTTTCATGGACTTACCTACCTAGACTAGGGTTAGGAGTAGGGATAGGGTATCCTAACCCTACCCTAACCCTAAAGCCTAACTCTAAACCCTAACCCTAGATATTTGCTGGATACCTTATAGGTTTGATGTTATGATTGGAAACACTTGAAAATGTCTCAAGAACCAAATACATATATACCAACTATTATGAATATAAACTATACACCAGCTGGAAGGATTTGTCTTTAATTTGTTTACTTAAGGTGAATCAAGTGTGAACATACCAGCATTTTATTTCTCTTGTGCCTTGATAGAAAATATCCTATAGAAAGCTACACAGATTTGCATGCCACAATGGATATTGACAGTATCTAGTTATTTAACAATTAGTCAACATTTGACCACAAGATTCTACAGGAGAATCCTTGCATAGTTTACTTGATTTTAGAATAGTTTCAGCACAAGTTGAGGACTAACCCCAATTAAATGTTATTAATGATTAAAGCCCATAGATAACATTGTTGAACTTCAGGTAAAACAAATTGTCAAAATTTGAACTGAGCTACATGCATGTAATAGTGCTTAAATGAACAAATAAACATCCTACCATATAAAAGTTTTGAATATGCTGCCATGGGCATGGTATGAGCGACTTTTCAGCTGTTGATTTGGCCGTGAAAAAAATTTTTTGGCCGCGAAAATTTTCCGCTGACACCCCCGCCCCCACTAAGCGACTTTTAGCTGTTGATTTGGCCTCGAAT
>JZLH01S0025377.1:28251-39315 GCA_001188425.1 Eucidaris tribuloides | reverse complement strand
AGAGAGAGATAATGTCGCTACGCCGATGACTGTTAAGTGGCTAGGCGCTACGGGCTTTTCCATTTGCAAATAGCTTTTCTCAGTCCTGTCAGGTACCCATTTACTCAGGTGGAGGAGGAATAGTAATAAAGAAGGCTCTCACTTAATGAACCTAAACCGTCGCTATGTGCTTAAAACGAGAATCATCTGTCTTTACAAAAGCCATCAACGACTCTAATCAAACGTGGTGTATTTTTAGAACAGTGGTCAAAATGTCATATAACAACGTCCAGTATTGGTAGGGCTGTGGTCGAGTCCTGGTTATCACAATAATGTGTCTATATCTTAGTCCAAGTTTGGTTCAGTGGTTCAAATAAGCCAGTTCGTAGTTAGCATATGGAACAAATGACTCTATAGTACCATATATCTTGAAAGCTTGATAGATTTTCTAATGAGGCATCTCATAGAGTAACCATTCTTAAAGTGATGGGTTGCATGAACTGCATTAGCCTTTAAACAAAGTGAATACTTACAAATTCTTGGATCTTGCCTGCTACTCGGAGGTACTCAGCCGTATTTTTATCTTTCAAAGCATCCGTAAACGTTTCATTGAATTTGGTTGTAGCCGGGTATGTAGCCAGTCCTTAAATAAAAACGTTAAAAAACGTTATGATAGATAAGGTCTGAAACATGATGTACAGCAAAATCCATTGTCAAGTACATTATTTTTGTAAGAATTGTGCAACATTTACATTTTCCCTCTCTGTAATTCATTGTATTTCTAGCAATGAAATCTTAAATTTATTTGATATTTAATGATAAAATTAAAATTGTTGTATATGATTATGCTGATACATATTATTTAAACATAAAATAGGACAATCGGACACCTTGTACTCAAAGAACGTTGTTATACTAAAGACGGTTTGGGCTTTTACCGAAATGAGTAATTGTTAGATAGAAATGAAATAATATATGTTTAGCAGGAGTACAATTCATTTAAAATTACAACACAAGTTGCAGTAAATGTAGTGTAAAATAAATCACACGAGTTAATTTCGGAAGTTGACCTGTCGCCAATGCATCTAAACATAAAATCAGATAACAATACAAACTTTTCGGATATTATAGACTAAAACTATAGTCTCCCATGGAAAGGTTTTGATAATTTGGAAAGACCGCCAACAAAAAATGGTAATATATTACTCATAAACGGTCTCAGAAAGAATGCCACACCAAATGAAGAAGAAAGCGCTTATCTTCATAAGATAGTGAAATAGTGGTAAAGTAGATACGGCTTCTATATAAAGATTGCGGCCTTCGCTCGACATCATTATATCCAATGTAAAAAAAAGTCACATGATAGTAAATTTTAGGATGTTTGCAAGAGTAAACCACCTTTAGAATTGAGAAATAATAAGAAATTATAACTTGGACAGGTTCTATCTAAAATACGGTTGTATCCTTCTTTCTTAGACCGCTTCAGAGTAGCATATTGGCATTTTTTGTTAGATAGAAGTCTTCCAAACCATCAAAACCGTTTGATGGGAAATACAAAACCGAATTACGACGCAAGGGTGACTGGAACACCCCACCCCATATGGGGAGCAAAAACATTTTAAATCTTATGTTCTAGCCCCTCTGCCGCGAGTGCAACTGCATTGGATAATCTCTCCACCTTGGAATAGAAAGGAGAAAGAATATTCATTAATTTGATTTCAAAATATTTTTTTTTCGCGAAAATAACTTCAACATAAGACATCATTATCGAAGACCCCTTCATCTCAAAATGCACGCGATATAGTGTATGTTGCAATACCTTTGCAAGGGAGTGTACTATATACTTGACCAAAGTTGATTATAACTCTATACTTTGGTACAACAAAAAAATGTGTGGCCATTTTTATGCAGTCGTGGCACAAGAATGTGCTCTGAAATTCACTTTTTGAGCAAAATTATCACTGAAATATTGCTCTAAATAGATAGTTTACAAATGACCTAAACATATAATTTGAAAATGAAGGACTCTCCACTTCACTAAGTTTCATTTCTTAACTTCCAAAATTTCTGCCCAGCGTCTTGAACAACTGTCCAGATTTTTTTTTGTGTGGACTGTATCATTCAATTCGCAATTCGCACAGTGCAAACTTTGGTAGTTTTTTTTTTTTCAGTGTTGGGCGTATGTGGTCCGTACAGCTCTGCTCAGGACTGCATACGTACATGTAGTAGGTGTGCGCCGGATGGACACCAGGACAACGTGAGATATCCAGCACCTTTGGGCCGGAGGAATAGAAAAGTGAACATACTTGTCACGATTACTATTGTCCAAAATAAGTGATATTACTAGTCTCACTGACCAATAACCCTAAGCAGTGCGTTCTGTGTCTCAACGCTCCCAGTGTCGCCGTAACCACGTCCAGTGCAGGAGTAATACGCCTGACTTTCGGGTCCAACCATGTCAATGATGTACTCCGGTAAGTCTTCGGTTCCTGGAAGTTGATCGTAATTCTTGTACCAAGAGAACATCTGAACGTCTTGAAATTGACACGAAAATGAAGCTGCACTTCGATAGTTGATCTGTTTGCTTGTTGGGTCTTCTGTGACTGTAGGCACATCGACTATAGGTCGGAAGAAAAGCATAAAAAAGAGAGCAATTGTAATTTTGTTTTCTTGGAGCTAATCACATACACTCACAGTCGTTTTCCACGGACATGGCTCAAAATTTCAAATTAGCTCCGTCCCCCACTTCTGTTTGATAGCACTTACACACACACACACACACAAACACACACACACACACATACACACACACACAAACAAACAACACACACACACACACACACACAAACACAATGCCTAATTTAGTTAGTTGGAAATCAAATTACCCTATTGTCAAACATTTTCATAATTTTCATTAACTGAGGTTTATATCGTTCAGCCCAATGATCCTTTGCATAACGTGATGATCATATTCATTTTTATGCAACCCATTTCAAGATTTTTTTTTTAATTCAAATTTGCCAAAGTCTACTCATACAAAGATGACTACCGATGAATTCAGGTGACTTTATCTTAGATTGCTTGCGAAAAGACGAATTATATAATTTCACTTTGCAGAGGGTGGTCAGATTGCGTACATTTGTGTGTTAGTGTGATTCAATATGAAACTCCACCACACCACACCCCACTCCAAACTTGAGCATTATTGACTCCCAAAATATGCATACGACAGAAACGTTCGATAAAATACACATTTTTGAATAGATGTTCATTAACTACCAGACATGAATATTTACTTACTTAAAACGCACGATTCCTTTTATGTTCTAATGACAAGTTGACCTTTAAACAAAATCACTCACAGTTAGTTCTGAGAATATTGCAGTATTGCCCTTCGTAGACGTAAGGACACTCGCAACTGAAGCCATCACCGTCAGGTGCGTCAACACAGGTCGCGCCATTACGACAGAGTTGGGATTTACAGTTGACGGCTGAAAATAAATACACCAAAAATGCATAATTGAAATTGGTATCCAATAGACCCGTTTACGAATATATTCATTCCTATACATACCTTTTAACAAAGGTTGTTCCTAACATTTGGCTTACAACCTGAGAGCTTTCCCGACATAGAAACAACGAACGTACGCAACTTAAATTTCAAGTATTGGAATGTATTCTTGATAAACAGGATTATGGAATAGCTCGTTACCAGGTCCCCAAGAAAGTGAAATCCATATATTTGAATACATTAGTAAACTGGTCTATTAAAATCATGCGTACATGTTATCACTCTGTGTTTGTTTTGAATACATGTTTCAGTCCACGAGTTAATCTTATTGATTGATTGATAGATTGATTGATTGATTGATTGATTGATTGATTGATTAATACATTTTATGTATTCACATTCTCAAATAATATGACAAACAATACACTATATAATCATAATCATAAAATATATACGTGCAATTAAAGTAAAACGCAAAGGCAATAAAAACTCAAGCGGTCAATTATAAGCAGATCGATATTATGACATTTTGATAAATCGAGAGAAATGTAGGAAGCTACATAAAAGAGAACTCGTAGGACTGTAGGTTCCTAAATTAGTAAATTTGGAATAGTGGATTCTGTTGAACTGCAACGAACACTCTGCGTAAAATTATAGATTCGAATTATACAACATAGAAATATCCCGAGTACATACAACGAATACCTGTTGAGAATGAAGATCCTGAACATCCCGACTAAGCATACCCTTAACATCCCGACTAAACATAACGCAGACACAGCAAAATATGTTGGGGTGGGGTAGGGTGGGGGGAGTATTTCGCAATTTGTTGAAGAGATGGGGCGCTGGGCATAGGAGGCGTTCATTGATATATCAACAATGTTGGGATGCAGATGATTGATAACAATGTACTCCAGTATGTATAAGATTATTAAGCTTGCATACATAATATGAACACGTGTTTTATGGACGAAAATGTGAATAATTAATACGCATTAAGTGGTAATAGTTCCAATTTTATGTTTGATTTAGTTGTAAGTAATGAATAAACCATGCATTACATGCATTTCAACGATTTCAACTTGCGCTTAAAATCAATGATGAATTGTGGGTTATTTCTGTGGGAAGATTGTTCAAAATTTTGGTCCCTTAAATGTTACGGTTTTCTTAGCATAAATAGTACGAGTATGTGGAAGTTGATATGCGTCACTTTGTCGAGTACGATATGTATGGAAAAGGCTGTTTCTTTCGAACGTATGTAAAAAGATTTCCCATAATTCATTATGAGATAAGTGGTACATAAATATTCCTACATTATAAATAAACAGGTCACGTAATTTTATGACTTATTATTGTAGGCTATTTGTGTGAGAGAGATATCCAACATGATTGACATCCTTGATAGCGCGTTTTTTTAATAATAAAGAGTCTATCTAAAAGAACCTTTGTGCTATTACCCCAGAGTTGGACACAATAGTTTAAGTATGGGGTTATTAACGCAGAATGTATATCCAATAAAATATTGCTAGGGAAACAGTGCTTAAGTTTACTCAGACCGCCGTTATTCCTAGACAGTATTTACTTGTATTAATTTTCATGAGACGTTCAAGATGTGTCGCTATCAATATACAGATCCAGGAACTTGGTAATATCCAATTATGATAAAAACATTTCATTTATTTTAACATGATCACGAAGACGTTTTGAAGAATTATTAAATAACATGCAATGGGTCTATTTTATTGATAATTTATTCAAGTTAATGCAAGCTTGTACAGAGTACGTGGGTCACGGTGTGAGAAAAACAAATTGGAGTCGTCGGCGAAAAAAAAGGATTTGCGAAGAATTTTGAAGATCGTTGATATATATATATATATATATATATATATATATATATATATATATATATATATATATGTATATATATATGAAATAAAAGTTAGCCCAGGTGGGATCCCTGCAGGTGGAACTCCACAAGTTATTGATTTTAGTTGGGATTCATGATTACTAATACTGATAAATTGTTTCCTGTGTGATTAATAATCCATAAACCAGTCTATAGCCCACCCACGTATTCCATAATTAAGAAGTTTTATAAGATTAAATATTAGTAATCACGGAATAATACCACAACCCTGGGAATGATTCACTCTAAGAAAAAAAAAGGTTCAATTTAACACCACTTTGGTACAACAGCAACACCATTTTAACAGGTGCTTATATGCACCATGCATTAAAGGTGTTTGATAGCAATCTTTTCAAGAAAATCATTGTGCTATTTTTCACCTTTTAACGTCAGAATGGTGCTCAAAAGCACCAATAAAGGTGCCGCTATTGTGTCAAGGCTGGACACCTTTTTGGAACATTTTCTTCTTCGAGTGTTGTAGGCACAGATGTGTTAAGTTGCTTTAGTGGGTACCGAGCCATTACATGTGGTTGGTGCAAATATGTTTGAACGTTACAAACAATCCTCGGGTCTTAAATGCAGGTATTTTTAGGTGCACATCAATTCAGACAGCAACATACAAAACCCAACGGGAAAAAGGGTCAATAACGCATTTTTAAAGAAACTGAAACGCACAAAATGATATATGTCAAATAGTGTTATCAAAATATGGATGAAGCAAAATTCCTAGGGGTGCCAATCCCCCGAAATCCAGGGGTGCAGCAACATTCTTAAAAACCCGAATCCCAAGAGTATGACGAATACTCCTTCGCAGTACCTTCACAATGGGTCCCGTTTCCGGCGTACCCAGCGTTGCTGTCACACACACACGCAACACCAGGTCTCTAGCTGTAGGTTGATGCATAATGCGTTGTCATGGCAATTGCTTGTGGTCTTAGACGCACATTCGTCGATGTCTTCGCACCTTCTTGTTTCATTATTTCGCTGATACCCGTCTCGACACAAACAACGGTACGTTCCTTCTCCGCTCAAGCAGGTCTCCACGGTGGAGCAGGGAAAATAATCGCAAGGGTCGACCACTGAAAATTACAGGAATACAAACAACATTATTTGATATGAGCAAACGTGTGTCAATTAAAACAACGCATACCAAGTGGAGTAACAACGGATAATACTTTTTTCTAAATGCACTTATGATTTCACGAAATTGTTTGTTGGGACGGATTATTCAGCATATTTATTAATAACTCATATTCATACATATATGAGTTACAATTACAAAGATACCTTTCATAATTATTTGACAAATATCACAACTATATAATATATATATATGTCTATATCACAAAGTTTTGTTTATAAGAAAGTCTATAATTTCTCATTCGTAATAGTATATGGGTAAAGTAATGTAGCGACATAATTTTGAAGTAACAAATGAGTTTAATATTTATTGATCCATTGTGATGGATATACGCAAACAATTTAGAGTATAATATAGTTGATAAGTAATAAACTAAATCGTAGGACTGTAAATAGAATGCAGAATGGCCAACTATCATAAGCAGAACTTGATTCGATAGCGGCCACAGGGTGAAGAGTACATGGACAGATAACGTTACTAAAATGGATATCACTTTTTCTTGTGGGAATTTAAAGATGGTATACTTGTGAAGGCGCATCTTACTTATGTGTTCTGTGATGTGTACCGTATGCTACATACACGGCGCATCTTGGTGTTCTGTGATGTGTACCGTATGCTACATACACATAATTAAAGTGTGAACAATATAAAACATCATTATAAGTCATCCATGATGGTGGCATTCCAAGAAATTTAGTGATCCAATATCCATCTTACCCGTGACGTTCACAGTGAACGAGCAGACGGCTGTTTCCCACTTTCGTCGGTTGCCTGTAAACTATGCTGGACGATCCTTCGTAAAAAGTTGAATTGTTGGAGGTATCTGACGTCACATTCACTGGTCGGTTCGAATTGTCTGTTACAGAGGGTTCCTGCCATACAACTCTGGTGTGTTAGTCCCACGTATAGCACTTTAATGATATCATTGGACAGATGAGGGTCGGTTCTTCTCATCTAATTGGACAGAAAAATAAAATACCGATAAATGCAGATTGTGAAAGCCCCATTGAAAAAAACTAATTGTCAAATTGCTATCTGGCATATCTGACAGTGTTTTGAATAGAGCACAATAAACATTTTAAAACACATAAGTTCAGACAGTTATGGTGCCCGGTTATGGTGCCACTCGTAAAATAATCGAAACTGGAATAGTGGCTAAGTGATTTCACTTTTTAAAAGCACTTAATGATCGTTTTGTACTCCAATTTTTTTCAGGGCTTCATTTTCAGACCTTATCACAGACACTAGTAATATGGGGAATCATTTTTACGTGCTTTGTCAGCAAGAGATCGGAGAGCCGATTTCAGTATTCGGCGCTGTGAATGCAATAAAATAATACATCAAACGGGTTTTGAAAAAGAAATCTCTAAATGTAAACTACAAATCAACAATGTCGTAGTTGCTTTGGATTTAGGGTTTTTGCTTCATACGTGTGAATACAATATCGTGCAGTTTTAACGACATTTTACCATTAAACTGGAGAAAATAATCAAGGGTGCCGAAATGTAAGACAAACAAACAAACTGAGCATCGATTCGGCTATCCAACTAGAGTTGTGTCTCAGGATGAGAAAAATAGGCCTACCTATGATTGTGATGACGAATTCGCAATTTCATAGTTGCCCATTAATGTCACAGCTTGGTAAATCACGTCGGTGTCTCCAATCGCGAAGAAAACCCAGGCACCTTGTCTAACGTCACTTCATAAATACCAACATTGTCGGTACGCTACAGGATCCCTCCACGTGACCACGCCCGTGGCAGTCCTGATCGGTCGTAGAGGTCGTATTTGTTGGGCAAGATGCGACTGCGGAGTCTCGGATCTACGACGAACAGAAGACAGAAATTTGAAATGTTATTATATGCATTATCAACATGATAAACCAGTCCGTAAAGTGCGTGACTTCCTTTATTTGACGTAATGCTTCACTGTCCAGCATCTTCGCTTGAAACATAATTTGTCCAAACTGTGTTGTGCTGTGAGCGTGAAGATTGAAGAAAGGGTTGGTAAATATTAAGCCTATAGTTCATTTATAAAGTATATAAGATTCATCAAAGTCTTCAGATTTACCAGCAATTTACCAAGTACAAATATGATTAGGTGTAATGATAATGTATCTGATCTCAATTGCATTCCTCGCAATTTTAACTTTACAGGCCTTAGCTGAAAAGCTCTTACGCCACTTCCATTGGCAAAAATAATAATCTCAAAGATTTTTAAGATGTCCAGAAGAGCCAAAAAGTCATGATTGTTTTTAATACTGACAAAAATGGAATAGCCTTCTCTTTATTTTGCCGCGTGCAGGAGCTATAATCTTTTTTAAAGTCTGAGATTAAGACAAAAACACAGTATTGCTTCCATTGTCTTGCACGCTACACGATTCCATTTTACAAAGTATTTTTCAGCCAAAAATGGAGATACGAGGTTTTTTTGTAGACCATTTGCGACTTGCCTGTAACAATGACGATGAACTTCACAACGAGCAGTGTTCCCTGATTGCGTCAACGCTAATGTGAAGAGACAGTGGTTTCTTCCCCACGTTGAATCTGTCTCCGGAATTATGGGTGATGTCAGCGGAATAGTCTGCCGGAATGTATCTGTTCGATGGAGCGCGCTGTCCAACTCACAGCTGCCGATGAGTACCCTGCTTCGGTAGAGACATTCTTCTTTTGCGAGCAGTTAGAGAAATATCGGGATTCTGCCGTCTGTTAGTCAGAAGATATTAATGAGATTTACAAATTATAATATGTCATCATAATATCTTGTGCCATGTTATGATAGCATTCTTACAAAAAAAAATTCTTTAAAAGGAGTGAGAAAGTTCCTGTTTGCTAAGAATGAAAGATTTTTGTCAAAACAAGTGGAAAAAAATATAGAGAAATCGCCGCCCGCGACGTTGTGATATTCTCGCTTAAGCTCCTGTCTAGAAGCTGAGACAATTGGTTGGACCGCCGCCACAAGCAACAGGAACTTCAAAATCGGAGTTCCACGCTCCGTGTTGTGCCACCATCTAGCTCGGAGGTGTTCGAAAAGTTGAAATGCCAACATGTAGAGAAAATGCACCGCGACATTGCTTTCTCCTTAAGTGTCGGCTGGAGAATTGCTCTCAAGGAGCACTCGATTGGAACCCCGCCACGAAACTAGAGACAGTCAGATTTGATTCCTCATTCCATGTTTGCTGATGGCCATCCTAGTCTTCATGACAGGGTGTAGCAGGACAGTGCCACGGACTAGCCGAGGTAGAGCAAGAGTGAGAAAGATGGAACATATTGCAGCAGAATCTTCGATTAGGATGTTGCCACAACAGCAGTGAGCCGGGCCTAGCACGTATCACATTACAGACAGGCATTTATTTCCCTAAATTATTCGCGTCACTTTTACAACAGATTTATGGAATTACATTGTTTCAAACAGTTCATTTCACGATAAACTGAAATGCTTTATAATATGTAAAGGTATTAACGCACACTAGTGACAGATATGTGAAACCGACATTCTGTGCTCAAAGTTTCCGCCAGATCGCTTGCTGTATACGTCACTCAACTAGTCGTTCCGAGGCTGAAGTTCATGGCCTGGCTCTGTTGGGCTGGCTGTTAACGAGTAATTGCCGAGTTATCGCCCACGCGATGATTGGGCCCAGTCAAACTGTCGGCGTATGGACAACGCAGGCAGCCGTTAATGACTTAGATCGCTGGGGGACATCCATGATACGGAGCGGTTCAGCATCTGTGGAAAAGAGAATTGACAGAGGACTTGTAGAGAGTGTAGCAGCACGAAGCATAAAATTGGGGACATCAACTAGTGTCAGCAATGCTGGGCGTGTTCACTTGGGAGCACGTGCATTTTTTTATGCTGAGGCAGAGAAGTTCCGCAAACAGAAATTTTGCACCCCCTTTTCCTGCCTGTGATGTGGTATTGTTATTGATTTTCTTACTTATAGTTCCAACCTCCAAAGATGCTGCAGCCCCCATTTTCCAAACAGGCTAACTTACGTATACCTCCCCACGATATGCACACCCCTTATGCCCAAACCAGCCTAGCGCGCCTGTGGTTAGGGATATCGCAACACGCACACCCTTCACGCCAGGGCCAGCTAGGACATCGTCTGCACAGTTGGGAAAAGTGGAAAAACCTGGCCTATAATTACCGAAGTGTGACCATGAAGACACTCAATTCACTACATCGAGAATGGGCCTGCCACTTGATACAATTATTGGAGGAGGGTTCACCGGTTGAACGCTTTCGTTAGTAGGTGCATGCGTTGGACGAAAACTTTGACGTAATGATCGAGCCACAGTACTTTGAACTGCGAATCTAGTTAAGCCTACGTGTACATTTACAGGCGTGAAACTACTAAGCGATTATACTAGGGTTGCAAAATGTCCGCAATTTGTCACTGTGAAAATTTTCCATGGGAACTTTCGAGCATTTTCCGGAAATATTGGTTTCGGCAAGCTTTCGGCAACTTGCATAGTTTTGTTCATTTAGATTGAATGCCAAATTAAAATTAATCATTCATATAAATCC
>JZLH01S0025377.1:17298-28226 GCA_001188425.1 Eucidaris tribuloides | reverse complement strand
GTTTCCTGTGTGATTAATAATTCCATAAAACAGTCTATTAGCCACCCACGTATTCCATAATTAAGAAGTTTTTAAGATTAAATATTAGTAATCACGGAATAATACCACAACCCGTGGGAATGATTCACTCTAAGAAAAAAAAGGTTCAATTTAACACCACTTTGGTACAACAGCAACACCATTTTAACAGGTGCTTATAGCACCAGCATTAAAGGTGTTTGATAGCAATCTTTTCAAGAAAATCATGTGCTGCATTTTTTACCTTTTAACGTCAGAATGGTGCTCAAAACACAATAAAGGTGCCGCTATTGTGTCAAAGGCTGGACACCTTTTTGGAACATTTTCTTCTTCGAGTGTTGTAGGCACAGAGTGTGAAGTTGCTTAGTGGGTACCGAGCCATTACATGTGGTGTGGTGCAAATATGTTGAACGTTACAAACAATCCTCGGTCTTAAATGCAGGATTTTTAGCGTGCACATCAATTCAGACAGCAACATACAAAAACCCAAACGGGAAAAAGGGTCAATAACGCATTTTTAAAGAAACTGAAACGCACAAAATGATATATGTCAAATAGTGTATATCAAAATATGGATGAAGCAAAATTCCTAGGGGTGCCATTCCCCTAAATCCAGGGTGCAGCAACATTCTTAAAAACCCGCAATCCAAGAGTATGAGCAATACTCCTTCGCAGTACCTTCACAATGGGTCCCGTTCCGGCGTACCCAGCGTTGCTGTCACACACACATCGCAAAACTTACCACTACCAGGCTCTAGCTGTAGGTTGATGCATAATGCGTTGTCATGGCAATTGCTTATGGTCTTCGACGCACATTCGTCGATGTCTTCGCACCTTCTTGTATCATTATTTCGCTGATACCCGTCTCGACACAAACAACGGTACGTTCCTTCTCCGCTCAAGCAGGTCTCCACGGTGGAGCAGGGAAAATAATCGCAAGGGTCGACCACTGAAAATTACAGGAATACAAACAACATTATTTGATATGAGCAAACGTGTGTCAATTAAAACAACGCATACCAAGTGGAGTAACAACGGATAATACTTTTCTCTAAATACACTTATGATTTCACGAAGTTGTTTCTTGGGACAGATTATTCAGTATATTTATTAATAACTCATATTTATACATATATGAGTTACAATTACAAAGATACCTTTCATAATTATTTGACAAATATCACAATTGATTATATACATATACGTCTACGTATATCACAAAGTGTTGTTTATAAGAAAGTCTATAATTTCTCAATTTTAATAGTATATGAGTAAAGTAAGTATGTACCGACATAATTTTGAAGTAACAAATGAGTTCAATATTTATTGATCCATTGTGATGGATATACGCAAACAATTTAGAGTATAATATAGTTGATAAGTAATAAACTAAATCGTAGGACTGTAAATAGAATGCAGAATGACCAACTATCATAAGCAGAACTTGATTCGATAGCGGCCACAGGGTGAAGAGTACATGGACAGATAACGTTACTAAAATGGATATCACTTTTACTTGTAGGAATTTAAAGAGGGTATACTTGTGAAGGCGCATCTTATGTGTTCTGTGATGTGTACCGTATGCTACATACACGGCGCATCTTGTGTGTTCTGTGATGTGTACCGTATGCTACATACACATAATTAAAGTGTGAACAATATAAAACATCATTATAAGTCCATCCATGATGGTGGCATTCCAAGAAATTTAGTGATCCAATATCCATCTTACCCGTGACGTTCACAGTGAACGAGCAGACGGCTGTATTCCCACTTTCGTCGGTTGCACTGTAAACTATGCTGGACGATCCTTCGTAAAAAGTTGAATTGTTGGAGGTATCTGACGTCACATTCACTGGTCGGTTCGAATTGTCTGTTACAGAGGGTTCCTGCCATACAACTCTGGTGCTGTTTAGTCCCACGTATAGCACTTTAATGATATCATTGGGACAGATGAGGGTCGGTTCTTCCTCATCTAATTGGACAGAAAAATAAAATACCGATAAATGCAGATTCACCGAGTAATAAGAACCTATCTGTGAAGCCTTTCAGCTGACAAAGTTGGCAGTAATACATGCGGTAAATAAGCTACTGAGTATGACTCAATACCTGATGCGTTAAGGTGTTTCATGCGCGTCCCAGCTATTGGAAATTGCCCGTGTCAATTATTGAAATTAATTAAATTGTACGTGTACCATAAAAACTACACAAACAGATACCGCGCAACACACACAGACACACAACACCACACAACACACCCACACATACACCCCAACACACACACAACACACACACACAGCACACCCGCACGATGTTACATGAATAAACACAGACGCAATACACACATACCACATAAACATCTACCCACACCACATATCACACGCACGGAGCCGAACACAACACAAACACACATACGAAACACACAAATACATTAACAGGCCTACACGTAAACACACGTGCATTATATCACACAGCACAACACCACACACACAAACAAGCCACAAATACCAAAACAGCCCTACACGTAACACACACCTGCTTACTCGTATACCAGCATATAACACACACACCACAGACAGCACACACACACACACAAAACACACACACACACCAACAACAGGGATATACATACAACACACGCATACAACCATAACACGTTGCCACAATGAAGCACGACACACTCAATCGCAGTCGTATACAGATCCACACATACACAAACAAGACGTAATTAACCCACACACCAAAAAACACAAGCCTCCACAGGCACACACACACGCAACCACACACACCACACTACACACAGGAATACATACATAACACGCATACAAACATTACACTTCCCACAAAGCTGAGACAGACAGTCACTTCAATCGCACACCGTATACAGATCACGACATACACAACACGACTTAATTACACACACACACACAAAAACCCACAACGACACACACACACACACAACAGCACACAACAACGCAGATCACCAAAGTTTGTTAGCGCCACAATTACGCGACACGAATGCGATTCAATCGGTTGTTTTATCCCGCATTTCTTTTAGCACCGCTAACCCCTATAACATAGACACACACACGGCACACACCACAACACACACACCAACACACAACCACACACACACACGACAATACACCGCCCCCCCAACACAACACTTCACTCACAATACCCAACCCACGCACACACACTAGTTTCATTTACACACAATAAGCGAGAAATCGATTCAAGTGGTGTTTTCCCCGCATTTGGTAAAAAAAAAGAAGATTACATACGTTGGGTAAATGCATGAAGCAAAAACAGCTTGGAATTTACACTTTTTTACGGCGCATTGTGTTCACAATTTTCCTAATTATTTCCAATTTCATTTTCGCCTCAGTGGTTTTCCCGATATTGGGGCAATAATTTTACCACATGTTTGGGTAAAATGCATGTGACCAAAACAGTGTGGCAAAAGTTTACCCAACTTTTACGCGCCAATTTTGATTACCCAGTATAGTACCAATATTTTTTACGTGTGGTAAATGTCATATACAACGTCCAGTATGGTAGGGCTGTGGTCGAGTCCGGTTATCGACAATAATCGTTCCTATATCTTAGTCCAAGTTTTTGTTCAGTGGTGTCAAATAAGCCAGTTCGTAGTTAGCATACTGGAAGCAAATGAACTCTAATAGTACCATATTATCTTGAAGCTTGATAATTTTCCTAATGAGGCATCTCATAGAGTAACATTTAAAGTGATGTTCATGAACTCGCATTAGGCCTTTAAACATAAGTAGATACTTACAAATTCTTGGATCTTGCTCTACTTCGAGGTATCAGGCCGTATTTTTATCTTTCAAAAGCATCCGTAAAACGTTCATTGAATTTGGTTGTCAGCCGGGTATGTGAGCCAAGCCTTAAATAAAACGTTAAAAAACGTTATGATAGATGAAGAGTCTTGAACATGATAGTCAACAGGCAAAAATCCATTGTCAAGTACATTATTTTGTAAGAATGTGCAAACATTTACATTTCCCTCTCTGTAATTCATATGTATTTCTAGCAATGAATTTAATTTTATTTGATATTTAAATGATAAATCCTAAAAAATCGTGTAGTATATTCATGCTGATACTATTATTACAACCATAAAATAGGAGACAATCGAGCACCTTGTACCCAATAAGAACGTTGTTATACCTAAAGACGTTTGGGCTACCCGCAGATGAGTAATTGTTGATAGAAATGAACATAATATATGTTTAGGCAGGAGTACAATTCATTTAAAATACAACACAATTTCAGTAAATTAGTGTAAAATAATCAACAGTTTAATTTCGGAAGTTGACCTGTCGCCAAATCGCATCTAAATAAAAATCAGAATAACAATACCAACTTTTCGGATATTATAACTAAATATAGTCTTCCCATGGAAAGGTTTATGATAATTTGGAACAGACGCAACAAAAAAATGGTAAATATATTATCATAAACGGTCTCAGAAAGAATCACACCAAATGAAAAAAGCCTTATCTTCATAAGATAGTGAAATATGGTAAAGGTAGATACTGGCTTCTATATAAAGAATTGCGGCCTTCGCTCGACATCATTATTCCATAAAAAATCACATGATAGTAAATTTTAGGATGTTTGCCAAGAGTAAACCACCTTTAGAATTGAGAAATATAAGAATTATAGACTTGGAGCGTCTATCTAAATACGGTGTATCTTTTCTTTCTTAGACCGCTCAGATAGCGCAATAATTTTGGCATTTTTTGATTGAGATAGAAGTCTTCCAAACATCAAAACCGCTTGATGGGAAATACAAAACCGAATTACGACGGCAAGGTGACTGGAACACCCAACCCCATAATGGGAGCAAAAACATTTTAAATTATGTTTACGGCCGCTCTGCCGGAGTGCAAAACTGCATTGGATATCTTCCACTCTGGAATAGAAAGGAGAGAGATATTCATTAATTTGATTTCAAATATTTTTTTTTCCGAACATAACTTCAACATAAGACATCATTATCGAAAGACCCCTTCATCTCAAAATGCACGCGATATAGTGTATGTTGCAATACCTTTGCAAGGGGTGTACTATATACTTGACCAAAGTTGATTATAACTCTACTACTTTGGTACAACAAAAAAATGTGTGGCCATTTTTATGCAGTCGTGGCACAAGAATGTGCTCTGAAATTCACTTTTTGAGCAAAATTATCACTGAAATATTGCTCTAAATAGATAGTTTACAAATGACCTAAACCATATAATTTGAAAATGAAGGACTCTCCACTTCACTAAGTTTCATTTCTTAACTTTCCAAAATTTCTGCCCAGCGTCTTGAACAACTGTCCAGTATTTTTTTTTGTGTGACTGTATCATTCAATTCGCAATTCGCACAGTGCAACTTTGGTTAGTTTTTTTTTTTTCAGTGTTGGGCGTATGTGGTCGTACAGCTCTGCTCAGGACTGCATACGTACATGTAGTAGGTGTGCGCCGGAATGGACACCAGGACAACGTGAGATATCCAGCACCTTTGGCGGAGGAATAGAAAAGTGAACATACTTGTCACGATTACTATTGTCCAAATAAAGTGATATTATCAGTCTCACTGACAAATAACCTAAGCAGTGCGTTCTGTGTCTCAACGGCTCCCAGTGTCGCCGTAACACGTCCAGTGCAGGAGTAATACGCCTGACTTTCGCGGTCCAACCACATCAATGATGTACTCCGGTAAGTCTTCGGTTCCTGGAAGTTGATCGTAATTCTTGTACACAGAGAACATCTGAACGTCTTGAAATTGACACGAAAATGAAGCTGCACTTCGATAGTTGATTTGTTTGCTTGTGTGGTCTTCTGTGACTGTAGGCACTCGACTATAGTTCGGAAGAAAAGCATAAAAAGAGAGCAATTGTTATTTTGTTTTTCTTGGAGCTAATCACATACACTCACAGTCGTTTTCCACGGACATGCGCTCAAAATTTCAAATTAAGCTCCGTCCCCACTTCTGTTTGATAACACTTACACACACACACAAAACACACACACACATACACACACACACACACACGCACGCCACGCACGCAACACACACAAACACACACCCACACACACACACAAACAGAAACACAATGGCCTAATTTAGTTAGTTGGAAATCAAATTACTATTGTCAAACATTTTCATAATTTTCATTAACTGAGATTATATCGTTCAGCCCAATGATCCTTTGCTAACGTGATGATCATATTCATTTTTTATGCAACCCATTTCAAGATTTTTTTTTAAATTCAAATTTGCCAAAGTCTTACTCATAAAAAGATGATTACGATGAATTCAGTGTACTTTATCTTAGATTGCTTGCGAAAGACGAATTATATAATTTCACTTTGCAGAGGGGTGGTCAGATTGCATACATTTGTGTGTTAGTGTGATTCAACTATGAAACTCCACCACACCACACCCCACTCCAAACTTAAGCATTATTGACTCCAAATAATATGCATACGCCAGAAACGTTCGATAAAAATAACATTTTTGAATAGATGTTCATTAACTACAGACATGAATATTTACTTACTAAAACGCCACGATTCTATTTCGTTTCGTCATTAGAAGCGTATTTTTATGCTCGGGTTTTTATGTTCTAATGACAAGTTGACCTTTAAACAAAATCACTCACAGTTAGTTCGAGAATATTGCAGTATTGCCTTCGTAACGTAAGGACACTCGCAACTGAAAGCCATCACCGTCAGGTGCGTCAACACGAGGTCGCGCCATTACGGCAGAGTTGGGATTTACAGTTGACGGCTGAAAATAAAATACACCAAAAATGCATAATTGAAATTGGTATCCAATAGACGCCGTTTACGAATATATTCATTCCTATACATACCTTTTAACAAAGGTTGTCCCTAACATTTGGCCTAACCTGAGAGCTTTCCCGACATAGAAACAACGAATGTACGCAACTTAAATTTCAAGTATTGGAATGTATTCTTGATAAACAGGATTATGGAATAGCTCGTTACCAGGTCCCCAAGAAAGAGAAATCCATATATTTGAATACATTAGTAACACTGGTCTATTAAAATCATGTGTAATGTTATCACTCTGTGTTTGTTGAGTACATGTTTCAGTCCACCGAGTTAATCTTATTGACTTGATTGATAGATTGATTGATTGATTGATTGATTGATTAATAAATTTTATGTATTCACATTTCTCAATAATATGACGAAAAATACACTATATAATCATAATCATAAAATATAAACGTGCAATTAAGTAAAACGCAAAGGCAATAAAAACTCAAGCGGTCAATTATAAGCAGATCGATATTATGAACGTTTTGATAAATCGAGAGAAATGTAGAACTACATAAAAGAGAATCCGTAGGACTGTAAGGTTCCTAAAGTAGTAAATTTGGAATAGTGGATTCTGTTGACTCTGCCAACGAACACTCTGCGTAAAATTATGGATTCGAATTATACAACAATGAAATAATCCCGAGTAATACAACGATACCTGTTTGAGAATGAAGATCCTGAACATCCGACTAACATCCCTCTTAACATACCGACTAAATATAACGCAGACACAGAAAAATATGTTGGGGAGGGGTAGGGTGGGGGTAGTATTTCGGCAATTGTTGGAAGAGATGGGGCGCTGGCATAGGAGGCGTTCATTGATATATCACCAATGTTGGGATGCATGATGATTGATAATAATGTACTCCGCCAGTATGTATAAGATTATTAAGCTTGCATACACATAATATGAACACGTCTTTTATAAGCGCAAATGTGAATAATTATTAATTATATTTAACAGCATTAAGTGCAATAGTTCAATTTTTATGTTTGTTAGTTGTAAGTAATAGAATAAACCATGCATTACATGCATTTCAACGATTTCAACTTGCGCTTAAAATCAAATGATGAATTGTGGTCTATTTCTGTGGGAAGATTGTTCAAAATTTTGGTCGCCTTAAATGTTACGGTTTTCTAGCATAAATAGTACGAGTATGTGGAAGTTGATAGCGTCACTTTGTCGAGTGATATGTATGGAAAAGGCTGTTTCTTTCGAACGTATGTGAAAAACTTTCCCATAATTCATTATGAGATAGAAGTGGTACATAAATATTCCTACATTATAAATAAACGGTCACGTAATTTTATGACTTATTATTGTAAAATAGGCTATTTGTGTGAGAGAGATATCCAACATGATTGACATCCTTGATAGCGCGTTTTTTTTTAATAATAAAGAGTCTATCTAAAAGAACCATTTGTGGGCTATTACGCCAGAGTGATGGACAATAGTTTAAGTATGGGGTTATTAACGCAGAATGTATATCCAATAAAATATTGCTAGGGAACAGTGCTTAAGTTACTCAGACCGCCGTTTATTCTAGACAGTATTACTTGTATTAATTTTCATGAGACGTTCAAGATGTGTCGCTATCAATATGCAGATCCCAGGAACTTGTAATATCCAATTATGATAAAAACATTTCATTTATTTTACATGATCACGCAAACGTTTTGAAGAATTATTAAATAACATGCAATGGGTCTATTTTTATTGATAATTTATTCAAGTTAATGCAAGTCGTACAGAGTACTGGGTCACGGTTGTGAGAAAACAAAATTGGAGTCGTCCGGCGAAAAAAAAAGGATTGCGAAGAATTTTGAAGATCGTTGATATATATATATATTATATATATATATATATAATATATATACTATATGTATTATATATATGAAAAAGTTAGCCCGAGGTGGGATCCGTGCAGGTGAACTCACAAGTTATTGATTTTAGTTGGGATCCATGATTACTAATAACTGATAAATTGTTTCTATGTGATTAATAATCCATAAACAGTCTATTAGCCACCAACGTATTCCATAATTAAGAAGTTTTATAAGATAAATATTAGTAATCACGGAATAATACACAACCCTGGGAATGATTCACTCTAAGAAAAAAAAGGTTCAATTTAACACACTTTGGTACAACAGCAACACCATTTTAACAGGTGCTTATAGGCACCAGCATATAAAGGTGTTTGATCAAGCAATCTTTTCAAGAAAATCATTGTGCTATTTTTACCTTTTAACGTCAGAATGGTGCTCAAAAGCACCAATAAAGGTGCCGCTATTGTGTCAAAGGCTGGACACCTTTTTGGAACATTTTTTCTTCGAGTGTTGTAGGCAGACAGATGTGTTAAGTTGCTTATAGGGTACCGCGAGCCATTACATGTGAGGTTGGTGCAATATGTTGAACGTTACAAAACAATCCTCCGGTCTTAAATGCAGCGATTTTTAGAGTGGCACATCAATTCAGACAGCAACATACAAAACCCAACGGAAAAGGGTCAATAACGGAAAACATTTTTTAAAGAAACTGAAACGCACAAAATGATATATGATCAAATAGTGATTATCAAAATATGGACTGAAGCAAAATTCGCTAGGGGTGCCATTCCCCTTGAAATCGCAGCGGGGTGCAGCAACATTCTTAAAAAGCCCGATCCAAGAGTATGACGAATACTCCTTCGCAGTACCTTCACAATGGGTCCCGTTTCCGGCGTACCCAGCGTTGCTGTCACACACACAGACGCAAACTACCAGGCTCTAGCTTAGGATTAGAGGAGTATAATGCGTTGTCATGCAATTGCTTTATGGTCTTCGACGCACATTCGTCGATGTCTTATTCGCACCTTCTTGTATCATTATTTCGCTGATACCCGTCTCGACACAAAACACGGTACGTTCCTTCTCCGCTCAAGCAGGTCTCACACGGTGGAGCAGGAAAATAATCGCAAGGGTCGACCACTGAAAATTACAGGAATACAAACAACATTATATTGATATGAGCAAAGTGTGTCAATTAAAACAACGCATACCAGTGGAAGTAACAACGGATAATACTTTTCTCTAAATACACTTATGATTTCCACGAAGTTTTTTCTTGGGACAGATTATTCAGTATATTATTATAACTCATATTTATATCATATATGATTACAATTACAAAGATACCATTTCATAATTATTTGACAAAATATCACAAATTGATTATATACATATACGTTCTACGTATATCACAAAGTGTTTGTTATAAGAAAGTCTATAATTCTCAATTTTAATAGTATATGAGTAAAGTAGTATGTACCGAACATAATTTATGAGTACAAAATGAGTTCAATATTTATTGATCCATTGTGATGGATATACGCAAACAATTTTAGAGTATAATATAGTTGATAAGTAATAAACTAAATCGTAGGACTGTAAATAGAATGCAGAAATGACCAACTATCATAAGCAGAACTTGATTCGATAGCGGCCACAGGGTGAAGAGTACATGGACAGATAAACGTTACTAAAATGATATCACTTTTACTTGTAGGAATTTAAAGAGGGTAATCTTGTGAAGGCGCATCTTATGTGTTGTCGTGATGTGTACCGTATGCTACATACACGGCGCATCTTGGTGTTCTGTGATGGTGTACCGTATGCTACATACACATAATTAAAGTGTGAACAATAATAAACATCATTATAAGTCATCCATGATGGTGGCATTCCAAGAAATTTAGTGATCCAATATCCATCTTACCCGTGACGTTCACAGTGAACAGGGCAGACGGCTGTATTCCCACTTTCGTCGGTTGCACTGTAAACTATGCTGGACGATCCTTCGTAAAAAGTTGAATTGTTGGAGGTATCTGACGTCACATTCACTGGTCGGTTCGAATTGTCTGTTACAGAGGTTCCTGCCATACAACTCTGGTGCTGTTAGTCCCACGTATAGCACTTTAATGATATCATTGGACAGATGAGGGTCGGTCTTCCTCATCTAATTGGACAGAAAAAATAGCAGAATACGCGAATAAATGCAGGGTT
>JZLH01S0025370.1:4012-19814 GCA_001188425.1 Eucidaris tribuloides | reverse complement strand
GTCACCCACACGGAATTCATTCGCTGTGAATGCTGTGCGCATTGGAATTTTTCAATTCGTTCGCGGTACGCAATGCCAATTCGTCACAGTGTGACGGCGCCTTTAGGCATTCGTTGGCATACGCTACTCTCTAAAAAATAACGAGCGAAAATATTGACTCTTTATGGAGTGAATTTCAAAAAGGGTTAATTTAGAGTGAATTTGGAGTTAAAATGTGTGTTTTCACTCATTTTGGAGTAATCTCAGTCATCACTCGGAGATTTCGAGTTATCACTGAGGTCACTCCAAAATGAGTGAAAAACACACATTTTCATTCCAAATTCACTCCAAATTCACTCTTTAAAGAGTGAATACTTTCACGCATTATTTTTTAGAGAGTAAAGGTCGTTTGGGAATCGTTTTGAAGTCGTTATCATCCGTTTTAATTTACAGCAATACGTTGTTATTCGTTTGGTGCGTCGAAAATTTTTAAGCATGCTTAAAGGCTAAGTCACACTGTGCCGTCTAACGATTCCGTCTGAAAAACGAACGCGTACGTTTATTAAACGTTTATTGGACTTTTTAATTCGTTTTCAACTGGATTGCAAACGTATCTAGACGTTGACAGACGGTGCTTTTCCGTCCTGTTTCATTCTATTGTATTCCATTTGCCACCGTGTGCCACAGTCTGAGGTAAATATTTTAGACGGAGGCAGACGGAATCGTTAGACGGCACAGGTGACTAAAGCTACTGTCACACTGTACCGTCTAACGATTCCGTCTGTCTCCGTCTAAAATATTTACCTCAGACGGTGTCAGACGTTGGCAAATGGAATACAATAGAATAGAACAGACCGGAAAAGCACCGTCTGTCAACGTCTAGATACGTTTGTAATCCAGTTGAAAACGGATTAAAAAGTGCAATAAACGCACAATAAACGTACGCGTTCGTTTTTCTGACGGAATCGTTAGACGGCGCAGTGTGACAGTAGCTCTAACCTTAACATTTTCGACGTATGCTAAAGGTAAAAACCATGCGCAGCGCGTACGCTCGGAAAATGCAATGCGAACGTTTTGTTCATCCACAGGACGGAAGCGGTTAGTCACCAATATACAATTCCATTGATCGACCGAAAGTGAGGCCCTTTCTGTGCGAACATCTTGCATATTGGTAGCGTATTAAAAATAAATTTACTTCTCAGCCATGTCCATGCATGTTGGCTAATGCTAGATTGTGCTTTATGTATCTGGATGTGTTTGGATGTCTTTGTGTGTGTGCGTCCGTATTGGCGTGTGTCTGTGTATGTGTGCTTGCGCGAGAAAACTACATATCGTACCCCATGGAGTATGTTGCTTAAAACTTTCATACCATTAAAATGTCTCTGGTAATTATGAAAACTGTTGTTATAGTAATTCGTAACATTTATTCATATCGTAAAGGGGAAAAAATCTCCCGTTGAAATTACCAGAGTTTTTCTCCGATAAAAGTTTCATGAAACAGACCCTTGATCAAAGCAATGTGTCTATTCCTCAGAACAGTTCTACAATACTGTTTAAGAATATAGGTACAAATTCTACCTTACAAAATTTCCAGATTCTTACGTAAATGATAAAAATGACGATCTTTCTAAAAAACAATCCCATTAAATTACCTTGAAATTTAATAAGTTTATTATTTTGGCACGGTAAACTCAAATATAATACACGTTTCCAAAAATAAAAGCTAATCATTACCTTACCTTTGGCAAAATTTCAGGGTAGTACTATTTTTCTCACTCTGGATATGAATTTGGGGTAAAGGTTGCCTTTTGTATCCTTTTTTCTGGAATTATAAAAATTACTCATATGGTCCGTATGAGAAATTTTTGGTGTTCTCATTTTTTGTTAATATTTTATCTCAACACTGTTATTGTATACAAATACAAATCTTGCTTCTCTTGGATTTCGGCATACTGGGGTAAATTAAATAACAGAACAAAAATGGCGTCGAGTTAAAAATAAAAAAGGAATGTGTTTGAAAATGCAAACGGACACCATGCGATCGATTTGAATTCGCAGACTGTCGCGTAGCGTACGCAAAGCTCGTTAGTCGTTCGATTAGAGATCGGTGTATGCAAGTTTATGATAAGTTATGAAATAGCGATGAAGGCGTTTTAATTCGTTTTGATTCGCTGTCATACCGTTCGACTCAGCCATACAGTATTAATTCGCAGGGGGTTTGTGCGTATTCGCAATTTTTCAATTCGTGCCCAGTTCGTTTCCTTAACTCGTCATAGTGTGAATGTCCCTTTAACAACGGTAAACGGTTGTTTAAAATATTTTAAACGGCGTTTGTACTGTGTAGAAAAAAGGTAACGTTTTCTATGAATGTTGATTGCAAGGTAAGACATAAAAAACGATTCCAATAAAGATCTTCTCCTTGTCCAATAGAGATAAATTCTGTAGGGGCCATTCAAAAATGTTTTTCGTTTTCAGAATACAAAGACATAGCACCACCTACACCTACTGTAGTGCCATTTCTTGATAGTCCACTGCGGGCAAATGATGTTATTATGCATTGAATTGTTGGATGCATTCATTTTATCATTTATCATTTTTCTTAATGCATAATATCACACTTCAGATTATTCTGTATTCTGACATTCTCACTCTTACGAAGAATACGACATTCTTCCCACTGGATTTTACACAATCCCCGGTCAACAAAGATGTGCTATTGAAATTAAAGCAGGACACAGAAAAGGAACTGTTATTCAATACAGATTTTCCAGGTAAGTTGCCGTTAAGAGTGTCATAATGGCTATCATTATTTCTTCATTGGCAATTGGTTTATTGCCCCACTACGGGTTACCGCTTTCTTCATTCTTCTTCTTCTTCTTCTTCTTCTTCTTCTTCTTCTCTTCTTCTTCTTCTTCTTCTTCTTTTCTTCTTTTCTTCTTTCTTTTCTCCCTCCTCTCTTCTTCATCTTCCTTTCATGTCTTCTTCTCCCTCCTCCTCTTCATCTTCGCATTCTTATGAATTATATTGTTTGGGATTAGTTATTTTATTGTATACATTTCCCTCCTTGTTGTCAATTAATTTGAGCTTTGTAACTGTCTGAATACTTTCCACTGAGAAGTGATAAGATTCTTGAAAAGAAGAAATTATAGGAAATTATCAATGAATTTTGCTGCATTTTTGCTAGTTTGACCTCTCTTGTATTGTTGTATTTTTTTTCTCACAACTTTGAGATATTAGTTTTAACTAATATTATATTTAGTTTTAACTAACAATTAATATAAGAATTAATATTAATTGTCACCAAGTTTATCCAACATTTTAATTTTACTAGTGTAAATGAAGTTTAAATAGATTTCTCCGAAAATTAAAATAAAAATCTTGTCTTTACCTTCGCCTTGTTTTTATCTCTCCTTTTTCAGAATAGGTTATGCTCTGTCAATTACGCAAGAATAGTTTAACATAAAACATATAACACATAAGTATAGTTAGAATATAATAGATAGAGTATATATTCAGATTTATTTATTTATCTACCTATTTGTTTTGTTCCCAAAGAATTTGATCCATAAAATGCTGAAAATATCAACAGATATTTTGTTTTTCTCTCACAACGAAAAGTAAATGTGAAGGTAAAGCGCACGAAATTCCTATTTATGGTATAGTTTGAATCCTTATTTGTAGTATGCTAATAAACCCCTTGGTCATGATGTGTACAGACATAAACGACCCCCCCCCCCCCGCCATCCCTGAACCAACTGGACATTTACATTATGAAGCTTTCGACCAGACCGACAGAGACTAGCAAAAGTTTGACTTCTTGCAAATTATTATGCAATTATATATTAACATACAGGCAGCGAAGACAGTTCTCCGGATGATAGAGCTTCGAGGAAACTAACAGATACAATGATTGAAAAAATTGCCAGGGAACGTTTACATTCCATCCGTCGGTTAGGCTTGGCCATGAGACTGACCCACGACCAAATTATGAAATACGAAAAGGAGAACACTAGGGACAACATAGCAAGCCTTGGGACTGTACGAATGATACAGGATTGGCGCAGCAAACAGGAAGACCCTGATCAAATTGGCGCCTTCCGTAAACTTCTCGAAGAGATTGGAGAACGAGAGCTTTCCGAGGACTTGGAGAGGGGTCAACTCTAAGAACACCGGTGTGGCGTAATTGAGAAACGAACAATACAATATAATTAAGAACAAGTAAAATAGCCATGGTGTTGATCAAAATACATAACAAAATGATATTAATTTCCAACAATTTGGGTGTGAAATGTATCACCCTTGGTAGGCTATTCGAAGTAGGCCTGATATATTTTGATATTTAATAACAATCAGGGCGTTGAGCAACACCCTGGGTGTTAAATTTAACACCAGTTTTGCAGTAAAATTATTTACCATACTGGTCAGCACAGTTAAGAAGAAACAGAAACCCCGTGGCACCCCAGGAAGAGTTGAACGAGTGATTTGATGAGCTAGTTGTGCATGCAACGCTAGTCTAGATACTGGCCGATGAGTATCATACGCCTACTCCTCTCCTCTCGCTTACACACTCATCGGACAATTCCCTGTAACAGCGTCATCCCCACTGATCTGTCCGCGCGAAGGTCAAGATTATATGTGCGTATGGAAACCTCTTTTAACATTTAAGCATAGTTCTTGATATCAAAAATTCAATTTCTTTATATCAAGAATTTAATTTCTGATAGCATTAATTGTTATATATTGTGCAGGAATTCATTCTGATTTCGAGCTCAAAAGTTGTGCAAAAATTCACATTTCATTTCGATCGCAAAAGTTGTGCAGGAATTCATTCCGATTTCGAGCTCAAAAATTTGTGCAGGAATTCACATTTCATTTCGAGCAAAAAAGTTGAACAGGTATTCAATATGATTTCGTGCTCAAGGGTTGTGCAGGAATTCACATTTTATTTCGAGTGCAAAAGTTGCACAGGAATTCATTATGATTTCGAGCTCAAAAGTTGTATAGGAATTCACATTTCATTTCGAGCGCAAAAGTTGGGCAGGAATTCACATTTCATTTCAAGCTCAAAAGTTGTGCAGGAATTCACATTTCATTTCGAGCTCAAAACTTGTGCAGGAATTCACAGTTCATTTCGAGCGCAAAAGTTGAACAGGAGTTCATTCTGATTTCGAGCTCAAAAGTTGTGCAGGAATTCACAGTTCATTTCGAACGCAGGGAAAAGGGAAAAAGTGAAAAGGGAAAAGGAGCCAGCAACTAACAGGCATAAATTAAGAAAAAATGAGTTTCTGCCAACCAATAAGATCGCACGTGCACTGGTCTGGAGCTGACAATGCGTGACCGATGCATAAAACCCGACGTGTATTAGTCGCGCCATGGTAATAAATGCAATGTTTGAATCGATAGGCTCCTCCCCTATAGCTGTTTCTGCCAGTTTTATCCCGGGATCAAACTTGCAAACTAAGATGTAAAAAAAACAACACACACACACAAATTAACTAATTTATAGGGCCTTGCTGATCTTTATCACCATGTACGATAATTCTCACAATACTCACAATGTCATTTTTCTTAGCTTATACCTGTTAGTTGCTATCTCCTTCTTCCTTTAAAAGTTGTGCACGAATTTATAGTTTATTTTGAGCGCAAAATTTGAACAGGAATTCATTTTGATTTCGACCTCAAAAGTTGTACAGGAATTCACATTTCATTTTGGGCGCAGAAGTTGTGCAGAAATTCATTCTGATTTGGAGCTTAAAAGTTGTGCACAAATTGATAGTTCGATTCGAGCGCAAAATTTGTTCAGCAATTCATTCTGATTTCGAGCTCAAAATTTATGCAGGAATTCACAGTTCACTTTGAGCGCAAAAGTTGTGCAGGAATTTATTATGATTTCGAGCTCAAAAGTTGAGCATTAATTCACATTTCATTTCGAGCGCAAAAGTTGTGTAGGAATTCATTCTGATTTGGAGTTGAAAGTTGTGCAATAATTCACAGTTCAATTCGAGCGCACAAGTACAAGAATGCATTCTGATTTTGAGCTCAAAAGTTGTGCAGGAATTCACAGTTCAATTCGAGTGCACAAGTTGTACAGGAATTCATTCTGATTTCGAGCTCAAAAGTTGTGCAGGAGTTCACAGTTCATTTCGAGCGCAAAAGTTGAACAGGTATTCATTCTGATTTCGAGCTCAAAAAATGTGCAGGAATTCAGAGTTGTTGAGCGCAAAAGTTGTGCAGAAATTGATTCTGATTTCAAGCTCAAAAGTTGTGCAGTAATTCACAGTTCATTTCGAGCGCAGAAGTTGTGCAGAAATCAATTATGATATCGAGCTTAAAAGTTGTGCACGAATTGATATTTCAACTCGAGCGCAAAATTTGTTCAGGAATTCATGCTGATTTCGAGCACAAAATTTATGCAGGAATTCACAGTTCATTTTGAGCGTAAAAGTTGTGCAGGAATTCATACTGATTTCTAGCTCAAAAGTTATGCAGGAATTCACCGTTCACTTTTAGCGCAAAATATATGCAGGGTTTCGTAGTTCATTTGGGCGCAAAAGTTGTGCAGAAATTAAATCTGATTTCCAGCTAAAAGTTGTACAGGAATTCACAGTTCATTTCGAAGGCAAAAGTTGTGCAGAAAATCATTTTTGGATAAGTTGTCTATAAGAGGAGCATAACGACACAATGTCAAGCTGAATCTTATTTTCACAATATTAAACTTTGTTTTCACTTCCATGAACTTTATTTTCCACTGCCCTAAAAATCGCTCTCATACAAATGAACTTTGTTTTCACGCAAGGATAGACATTGTTTTACATCACCCAATCTTGAGGTTGCACTTGTAAGGCCAGTAATCTGTGGCAGGCGTTGACTTTGAGTCCACTACCTGTACTGTTTTGGGATTTGGTGTTTTGGAAAATGGCAATTCATAGTTCGAGCGTCTTGTTCCCCCTTCGACAGTGATAGGTTTATTGAGTTGCAATGAACCATTTGATTCGTCTTCTGGGATCCATGGTGATTTGGGTTGGCTGTTGTTCATTATCAGCATATTCTAGGCCTATACAAAAAAAAAAGAAGAAACCACCGCGCACGCCGTAACAGCATTCGTGCTAGACCCAATGTACCGTACGCAGGTAAGGCAAGACGTTTTAGCATTTAATCCTATTTCCTGATATCAAGAATTCAATTCTTGATATAAAAAAATGAATCCTTGATATCGATAAATCGAATTCTTGATATCAAGTATTCAATGATATCAAGAAATCGATTACTTATTCTACTTGACTTGTATTACAACTCAATCAGTCAATTCGTTGCAAAGATGGACTCAAGTCTCAAGTCCCCAAAATACCCCAATGGGATAGTGTTAAAATCCAACACCACACATGGTATCTATTTTGGGGGCAGCATCACTGGTGTTAAATGTAACATCCAATTTCAACAGTGTACACTCCCACCTGACAACTCTCCCAGAGAACGTCTCCCCTTGAGGCAACTGCCAAGAGCTCCCCGATGATAACTCAGATTGTTAAAACTAGAGACATTATGAAACTCCTCTGGGGGAGATGTCCCCCGTTGCAGCCGTCATCCGGGGAGGTGGTGTGTGTGTGTGTGTGTGTGTGTGTGTGGGAGGGGAGGGGGGGGGGTCCTCTGTGGGAGCTGTCCTCCGGGGGAGTTGTCCTGCGGGGAGAAGTCCTAGAAACTGGTGGAGGGGCCTATGTCCTCAAAATAGTGATTTTATAAAGTTCATGTCAATTGCTGGCAACACGTATGAACGTATTCTACGGGGTCTGACTATTCAAAATAAATATGTTGCTATTCTTTCCGTTGACCTTTGGTGACCTTGACAGAAGTTCGATGGTCAAAGTGGTCATATATCGTCCAAAATATATCGACTTTGGTATCAAATGTGGCGTATTTCACAAGGAACTGTTTTTGGTCATTTGCAAATATCCTAATTACAGACAATAATATGCATTGATTTGCCTTTATTCAGGCTAGTCCAAACTAGAGACCATGGGACCTTCTTTTGTAATGTTTTCTGACGGATTCTAGTCAAGTTGAGGGTGCTGATTCCAAATCTGATGGGTGCCCTACTCAAAACCTTGATAGGTTTTCTTTTTTTTTTTTTGTAAGAAAACCCCAACAAATCAAAATGGCCGCTAAAACCTTTAAAAAGGCCGCTAGTACCATACACATTTTAAGTCATCTTTCACAACATAGAGCGTTTAAAAAAAACATTCATTTTGTTTCCTCCAGCACACATCTATTAAGGAGCACCCTCAATTGATAAGATTCCATCAAAACAAATTGTGATGTTCAAAGTATGATTTGAACATGCACGATAATGCAATTTTAGGGCCATTATATCGGGTTTCAGGCAGCCATTACTAAGTTTGGCGTTTTTACGAAAGCACTGAAAGCTTTTTGTGCGGCACCCACCGGACTTGGAATCAGCACCGTAAAATTTAATAGAATCCATCAAAATAAAGTGTTATCTTGGAAAAGATGACTTAATATGTGCGGTAATGGGACCTTAGCAGGCTTGTAATGGTTTTGACGGCCATTTCGATTTTTTTTTAAATTTATTTATTTATTTATTTATTTTTTTTTGCATTTTTACCAAAATGCTCAAGGTTTCGCGTCACTCTGACATCCATCGGATTTGGAATCAGCATCCTCGAATTCACTAGAATCCATTATAAGAAAGTGTCATTGTTGAAAAACATGGCTAATGTAACCTTAGCGGCCTTTTTAATGGTTTCGGTTGCCATTTTGATTTTTTGTGTTTTTCCAAAAACGCTCAAAGTTTTGGGTCTCGTACCCATCGGATTTGGAATCAGCAGCCTCGAATTGACTAGTATCCTTCAAAAAACATTACAAAAGATGGTTCCGTGGTCTTTAATTTGGACTAGTCTGAATAAAGACAAATTTTTGCGTATTGTCTATAATTAGGTTATTTGCATAACAAAAAGAAAGGTCAAATAACAGAAGCTATCATAATAGTAATTTGTTCTTGGTAAAATTTGCTACATTTTGATACCAGAGTCGTCACAGTTTAGACGATGTATGGCCACTTTAACCTTTGACCTTGTGTCAAGGTCACCAAAGGTCAACGGAAAAATGGCAACGTCGTTTTTTTTTGAATAGTCAGACCCATATACGTTCATACATGCTGCCAACATTTAACATGAACTTCACAAAATGTTTCAAAGCCCCCCCCCCCCAAAAAAAAAGGCCCATGGGGGTGGCACAATGTGCCCCTGCCACATTTTTCTTCACCACTTCCACAATTTTTGTCAAAATTTAATCAAACTTGGTGACTTTTCCTAAAATTCTATGCCAAATATTTTAGTATTTACTTTAGGGTTACTCGTGTAATCATGTTGCCAAGGCAACAACATTTTAAAGGTAATGTGTGAATTCGTTTGATGTTTCATTGTTTTTCACTGAGCAGAGTTAATAAGCGTAAAAGTTACTGTCACTTATTTTCATATCTTTTGGCTCATGTATGACATGGAAGCTTATGTTTCATGTATTCATACACATATCCAACAAATATTTCTTTTGTTTTTCTTTACTTTTGAACGAGGGAAAATGGCGCCAAAACAATACAAACAATAGCAATGATGAAATTCATTTTTTTTCTTTATTTCGAATTTTTTTATTATCATTAATATACCGGATTGACGTATCAAAGTGTAATTCCATCAAATGTTGATACCAGAACGGATATATGATACACGATATATATATAGATATATAATATATATAATATAGATACTATATAGTAAAATATATTATATATATAACAGTGCATAACAACGTGCATTAATAGCATGTACATTAATTGTATCCACAAAGAACGTCTCCTGTCAGTATCAAAATATAACCGAAAACACTCAAATTACTTATTATTCATCTATCAAAAGAAATATTGTTTACTATGACAATTAATCACTCCCTATTTTAACTGAAGCCATTAGACCAGTTTTACTTTTTACTGAGGGGGCGGCGGGAGGGGAGCGTTGTCAATTTGGGTTCCCCCTTCAAGATCTCGAGCCGCAAAGCGCGTGGATCGCCGGAAAATTTGCATGCCTTTGAGTCGGATGCAAACTGAAAGAGTGCATAGTTACATTTTTTTCATAAATATGTATTTAATATTCTTAAATAAGTAATTATGCAATTAATGCATATAATCATGTTTTCGCCTAGAATGCTTATTTTTGGTGAAAATATTCTTTCTCACATTTCTAATAATAATTATCTACAAAAATTGCCACATCGTAATGATTTTCTTATGTATTTTATTGTTTCATGAATTTCATGTGTTTCTTTGTTTTTTCGACCTTTTGTTTTGGGTTTTTTCTGCAAAATTTGTCGCAGACACTTTTTGAAGCGTAATTATGCTAAAATGAATTAACAGCAGCCAATGCAAGTGAAAATATCCACATTTATATGAATTACATGAAAAAATCAATTTGCATTGAATTTGTACACAGAATCAACTTTTTAAGCAATTTGGTGGCTGACATGCATGTACAAAAAGTCGTGCAGTGTCGTAACGGTAGGACAATTTTTTTGGTCGAAAATGGTCTCAAAAGATGCGCGAGACTTGAAAGTAAAAAGTCAGCGATGCGTCAAAAAAATTTCCGCTGCGCAATGGTTGCGAAATTTGTCGAACGGGGGTCAATTTGACACCCACCCCCAGTTAACATAGGGTTAAAGACTAAAACTTAGAATTATCCAACAAAATCCCCCTTTTTATGTATGTCATTACACAGTCCTGGACAAAATGTTTGCAATATTTTGATTTCTTTGCGTAGCCCTGCTTTAAAGTGCAGATTTCTTACGAATAATGATCAATCACCCACGCAGAACATATCATTACGAAGTTCAAATGAGTTCGACTCAGGGGCGGCGCCAGCTAGGGTAAAAGTTTAGGAGGGGCGAACTCCGTCGAGAAAATTTTGTCTGCCAATTTTTCTGTTTTTACTAGGCAAACAGTGTCAGGCAAGCGGGGGCAGGTGGCCGACGACGCCAAAAAGCATCTTTTGCCGCCTTTTTTTACTAGGAAAATTAACAACAATAGGGGCGATATTTTCGAACCCCCCCCCAGTAAAATCCCCGTCATTTTAATAAGTTTAAAAAGAAAAAAACAAGGGGTGGTCGCCCCCCCCCGATCCCCTGTGTCGCCGCCCCTGGCTCTACTTCACGACAAGAAACCTGTTCCTGATATGATTGAAAATTGCATTTGGTAGAAAAAAATATTCCAATCTTTTGGCCATGACTGTATAATGGTGTATATTATGATGAATAGCGCCCCAATGTGGTTGCCTTGAGAAATTCTAATGAAGTTTGCAGAATGTCAGTAGTTCTGCATGTGTGCCAAATTTGAGAGTGATTGGTTGAAAAAATAAAGATATTAGACAGGGGGCCACAATGTGCCACCCCCGGACCACAGACAGCCAAAAATAGTTTGGGCTTTTGGGGATTAAGGGTGACAACTTTATAGTGTCCTCACGCCAAACGATGGTCTTTCTGTAAGTGCCCAGATTTCCTGTTGTAACAAACGTCCTACAAATGCAGTCGTTTTTTTTGGTATTTACAATTTTTTTAAATGAATTTAATGCCATTTCAAGCTGGTTGCACATTAACAAACTCACAATTAATGTAAAGAAAACTAATTTCATGTTGTTTACAAGTAAATATGTTGATGCTGATCAAATAACTTTAAGACTTGCTGGATCTGGATCTGAAATCAAGCATGTCTCATCACTGAATCTAAATATCATTTGCAATAACGTATCAAAGAATGTTGGAAAATTATACAGAATTAAAATGTTACCTTTTAAGATTCTAATATGACTTTTCTTGATTATGGTATTTCTATATGGGGAAATGCGGTCAAAATTTATCTTGATAGACTTTTAAAGTGGAATGAAACCTTGACTCATTCCAGCACTCAGAGATTACAGATCAATACAAAAAGGAAATTAGTGAAAGTTTGAACAAATTTGGTTGAACGGTTCAAGAGTTATGTTTGTTCAAAGTTTATTTGATCCTCGTTATGGAGGATTGTTAAATTGGCAAATCTACCAACTTTTTAGCTGAAAGTGCGGAGAACTCTCCATTGGTTTTGTACACAAATTTTCATTTATTCTCACTTTTTATCAAATATCTGATTTGCTCTTGCTTGTTGTGCAAGTATGTACCAGCAAAAATGATTCTACATGTTTTTTTCTGAAAGAATTTAGATACTTTCTCCACTGACACTTCAGAAAACTGCAAATTATTGAAAATTTTTGTACAAATCAAATGGGAAGTTCTCCACACTTTCATCTGAAAAGTGGGTAGAGTTGCCAATTTAAGGATCCTCCATAACAAGGATTGAATAAACTTTGAACAATCATAACTCTTGAACCGTTCAACCAAATTTGTTCAAACTTTCACTATTTTCCATTTTGTATTGTTCTGTACTTCTTGAATTCAGTAAGATGTCTGGGTTTCATTCCCCTTTAACATTGCAAAAGCGTGCATTAGGAAGAGTCAATCATTCATCTTTTTTTAGTCTACACCTCACCCATATTTTAATATCTGAAACTTTTAATTATTTATGACATACATCAATACCAGCTCGGAATTTTTATGTTTTTATGTCATCGGAAACTTTTATCCACTTCTCTACTGAAATGTTTTAACCCCAATAGCAATATACATTTTTATTCTACTGGAAATGCAACGAATTTCCATCTTCCTAAAATAAGAACGTTTCTGTCGTATCAATCCATCATTTATCAAAGTCCTGTAGTGTGAATTTGCGAACAGATGAAATACATGTACGTAACTAAACAACGTTTAATTTATTCAAAACTTAGTTTAAGAGATTCCTTCTTGAGAAATATAATGGCTGAACGATGTATATGTATACTACATGTTTGTATTATTATAATTACTGTAAGTATTTTAGGGCATTGTACTTCTTTGTGATTTGGGTTGTTGTTCATGTGTATTGTTAAAGGCATCGTATAACAATGTTTCCAGTTTAAAAAAATCTGCGCTATATGAATCCCCGTGCTACCAATGTCTCTGATAAGGTCGAGAATGAAGCCCTGAAAAAAAAATTGCAGTTCAAAACGATCATTATTATGTGCTTGCAACCATTCCTGTTTTCGCCATAGACTGCTGTGTTGCAGAATTTTCGTCGACTGAAAATAATTCATGTGTTGATTTTTATCTGTATATATTTTCGAGTTACAGATTAAGTGTCTGAAGTTTTGTGTTCACGAGTGTTTATATGTCCATTCAAACACTTTCAGATATGTCAGATAGGAAAGTGACATTTTTTTTTAAACGGGGCTTCCACATCGGCTGTTATACATGTAGTGTCTTTAAGTTGTTTGATTATTCTAAAATATATTTTTGTTACACGTAAATGTTGCAGTTTTCTCTTTATTAGTGTTCATTTTGCAATTGGGTCGGCCGAAGTTTAAGGATTTAGTTTCCTTTTTGGCTGCTACCCCCTCAGTACTACATTGGAATCATAATGCAATGTTAAGGCCACCGCACACTACACAATTTTCCGTCGCACGACTGACCGATTTGGATCTGAAATAAATCAGCGTGTACGAAATATATATATATTTTTTATTTCGGATCCAAGTCGGTCAGTCGTGCGACGGAAAATCGTGTAGTGTGCGGTGGCCTTTAGACGCATGCAACGATTTATAATATTTTCACTATGTGTCATGTTTGTTTTTATGTATGGTATTAGTGAGGAAATAAAACAATTTGAATTTGAATTTGAATTGTAAGTTTTCTACGAAAGGTTTTGATTACCTGACAACGCGTGTCTTTGTGATATCAGCATGTTTTACAATAGAATTCTGGTGGACGATTTGCAACTGGTCTTGTAATAATAATAAATAATAAATAGCATTTATAACGCGCTTAATACAACGTTTCTAAGCGCTGTAAAGGAAAGATATACAGAAATCAAAGGGTGAGATCAACAGAATAAAATACAATTTTTACACATAATTTATAACCTAAGTAAATAACGGACATAAACATAATCATAATCAATACTAAATACTTTTAACACATAAATTATAAGTAAGTAACGAACATAATATACACAATTACAATTATACTAAGTTAAGATATATTACAGGGATTGCATGAATAGGTGAGTTTTGAGTAATTGTTTGAATGAGTCTATTGTTGGAGCTTCACGGACGTGGATGGGTTGGTTGTTCCAGAGAGTAGGTGCAATGACACTGAAAGCGCGGTCACCATATCGAGTACATGTACATGTACATGTTGAATATAAATGTTAGCCTAATAAACTACATTTTTCTTGGGGAGTTTTTTTTTTTAAATATATATCACTGCATGTGCTAACACCAGCCATGTCCCCTTTTGGATACCATGCAGAGAACATTAAATCAGTGCCGATTCATATATTGTATTAATATGGGAAATTGTCCGCGAAGTCGTGTAACTAAGTTGACATAGTCACATGTTCCGCAATTAAGAGGAAATGTTAATTCACCGTGCGATTATCGATTGTACCAACTATCTTTCAGCAAGGACCCAGGGACGGCGTCAGGGGGGGGGGGAGAGGACGACCACCCCCATTTTATTCAAACTAATGCAAACTACGGGAATTTTAGTGTTTTTCGAAAATTTTCCCACCTAAGATATCACTGAGCGACTTTTTCGCTACTATTTGGCCACGAATTTGGCCGTGAAAGATGTTGGCCGCTGGTTTTTTTTTTTTTTGTGGCCACCAAATGTTTCTGGCACCCCCCCCCTTCCACTAAGCAACTTTTCGGCTGCTTGTTTGGCCGAAAAAGTTTTGGCCAGCAAAATTTTCCGGACGGATTTCGCCCCTCCTAGGATTTTACCCTGGCGCCGCCCCTGATGGACCTACTACTCGAGTACCAATGATATCTCATGAAACCGCGCGCTCGGAATTCTCCATTTCACATATAATTTATATTCAGATAGAAAAGGGTGAAGCTGAGGCGGATCAGAGCGGTCTTGAAACCCTCCGATGACCTCCTTCAGATAGCCCAGAATTCGCGTATAGCAGCTACGCCTTTTCGCCGTCTTAAACCATTCACACAGCAACCAAAAAGGTGGAGTCACTACTCACCT
Source organism: Eucidaris tribuloides (assembly GCA_001188425.1). Taxonomy (NCBI): domain Eukaryota; kingdom Metazoa; phylum Echinodermata; class Echinoidea; order Cidaroida; family Cidaridae; genus Eucidaris; species Eucidaris tribuloides. Next base: position 4,676 of record JZLH01S0025370.1, on the reverse strand, counting down.
TGCGAGACCTGAACAGGAAGTGCATAATGATTTGTACGCGCGATTGTCTTTAGTTTTTCGGCGCGGATGTTGGTGAAATTTGCATGCATCACTGCGCAACGAGTAGCAGAGACGGCTTGGCCTTAAACTCTTCCAGACAGGAAGCGTGAAGCGTCATCGACCAGCTACTCCTTTTCGCCAGCTCTGAAACACCTCCGGAGGTGTTTCAGAGCGGGCTCAGAGCGGGCGTACTTAATACTCCTTTTCGCCGGCTTAAACCATTCAGACAGAAAGTGGAGGAGCAGCAGAGCCGGCTCAGAGCCGGCGAATTTGGGCTGTCTGAAGGGGGTTTGAATGGGGTTTATGAAAGAACGTTGGAGACGCACTGGGACGCTTCTCGGACGAGATTTGCCGACCTGTTCATGTCCAATATCTCGTTTGTGCGTGTTAAGAGGCGCGATATTTGTTCATTTCGCTGTTATCATTTTTGGCGGGATGTTTGGCTTGTAATTTGGCAGGTAAAAAAAAAATGGAGAGTAAAAAGTGGTTTTGGTCGTCATCGGCCCCCTGCTTGTCAGATGATAATTGGCTTGTAATTTGGCAGGTATTTTTTCATTCATTTATTTTTTTGAGGGCAAAATTTTCCCCGTCCTAAGATTTTGCTCTGCCGCCGTCCGCGCCCCTG
>JZLH01S0025369.1:4777-19191 GCA_001188425.1 Eucidaris tribuloides | reverse complement strand
GCCGATTTTTCAGGGCATTTCTCCGAGTCTTTTTGCCGTACAATCGTACGAACCTGCGAGTACAATCACCAGCGTAGCTCACGGTGAGAAATGCCAGTGTAGCCAGTGACGTCTCACAGTTTCGCCAAGGTTTTGCCAGTTTGGCGTTTTACCGACCAAAAAATACTCATGCAATTCGGCATTCTCGCCCGTGTCGGCAAAATTCACTTTTTTTCTTAACTTGATCTAATTTCTGAATAGAAAGGAACTTCATCACACCTATTTCAACTTAAATGTTATTTTAAAGCATTATTTTCTGTCTCTATGTCAAAAAAGTGCCCCAAACTCCGTGAGATTGTATCCGTAAGGCATAGTCCCACACGTTCAAAACCATGTATCGCGCGGGCGTTTAACTGTGCAGTGAACTGCACGCTCCGTGGCAGAATCACCGATTCTCTGTGTGCCGGGTCTGTATGGTTTTCAACTGTGCAGTTCACATTTTATTGCGTGTAGGCCTATGGGCCCTACTCCGTGGCAGAATCACTGTGTGTTCAGTGGTTCAGTAGCTGTATGGAGCTATCCCCATTTGTGCTGGCACACAGGTTTAGCTGTATATGGACAGACGCTAATTTTTGGGAAGATTTTTTTTTCTCCAAATCGTGGGGGGGGGGGGACATTTGATATTTTGTACCCCACCTTCAAAATCGTGGGGGGGGGGGGAATGTCCCCCTGCCCCCCTGGATTTGCGCCCCTGCATGCGCGCATTACGGTTTTCGTAATTATACCATATATTGACAACATGGACAATGGATTTACCCAAATAATGTCTACAGACAAATATAAACGAGAGTTTTTAGAAAAATCTATTTTTGGGAAATTGTCAAAAAAAACCTACAAATCACCAAAAAAATTCTACTCTCCCCTGCGGAATGTCATTTTCCCGTAGGGATTCCATACTCCCTACGGTTGGCTGAAATTCCCTAAAGTAGGGATTTTCCCCTACGAATCGCAGCCTTCCCAGCCGGACTTGACTCCGGTGATCGATCAGTCTGACACGTTGGAAAACATGTTTTAACTCTCGGCACGAGTTATAATGCAAGCACTGGCGTGTATAGGCCTACAGCGTGTTTTTATTGAGCATACCGTATTTATCCGGATAAAATTTAACCGGCTAATAGTGGAGGGCGCGAGGGCGGTGTTTTTATTGGAATGCGTTTTCCGCAAAGCACGATCGATCCTACCTGGATCGTACGATTACCAGCTAAGAGTCGATCCGTTGACCTGGGTTGGCGCAAGGTATTGTGGGACGGTCGCGAGGTCAAATTTATCTTGCAAAACATGTTTTATGTATCGGCACGAGTCATATATGTAATGTTTGCACTGGCGTATACACAGCCTGTTTCTATTGAGCAAACTGTAGGCTTATATTTATCCGGATAAAATTTAAGCGGCTAATATTAATGGAGTACGGTGAGATGCTATTGGATTGCGGTTTGCTCAAAGCACGATCGAAGCACGATCGATCCTACCGGGATCGTACGATTACCGGTAAGAGCTCGTTGACCTGAGGTTGCCGCAAGGTATAGATTATGAAATTATGGTGCTCACTAAAAGGGTAAATGGGTAGGTTAATCACAGGCGCACAAGAGAGGAACAGGTACGGGATCCGGGGTCATGGGTTAGGCCTAGGAACCTGTGGGTCCAGGTACGTACAGTCCAGGAGGATACAGGTACGGATACATGACCATGCATGGGTATGAATGTCAGTACTGGGTCCGGGAATTAGGGCAAGGGTACGGGAATGAAACTGTACAGATACGTGTAATGAACCCTGTAAGTAAAGGGTACAAACCAGCGGATTCTTTGTATTACGGGTAGACGACCAATGGGTACGAAATATGAGTACTGGGGGCAGCGGGAATTTGTACGGGTAATACAAGTTTAGGCAAAAATACTTTATTTATCTGTTAAAATGTGCAGTTCTTTTCAATTGTAATGATAATGGCATTTTATCATTCAAAAATAATTCTAATTCAGGATTTCCAATAATGCATTGTTTCCTCATTATATATTAATACTACAAACAGCGGTTACGGGCTACGGATGCGCAGGAGCCAGACGGAAGCTATTGGGTACGAGTATGGAGTATGGGTAATTAGTCATGGGTTACGGATATGGGTATGGGTTAATGGATATGGGTATGGCGTATGATATGGGTATGGATATGGTATTGGATATGGGTATGGTATGGTTATGGATATGGGTATGGGTATGGATATGGGTAATGGGTATGGATATGGGTATGGAAATAGGGTATGGTATAGGTAGCGGTACAGAGCCATAGGCTTCGAAATACAATTTTTTTTTTTATTACTCTGCTATTATATATTCTTAAAAAATGTAAGCCTACATTTTAAGAGTATATGAGTACGTAGGTATAGGTACAAGGAAATGGGATATGGTTATCCACAGGTACAAGAGAGAGGTAATGGGTTATGTGGAACACAGCCGCTTACAGAAGACGATGTAGGTACAGGTAGGATATGATCCTGATGGATACTGGGATTGGTTACCGGACCATTCGGAACAGGTACAGGAACGAGACAAGAGGGTACGGATATTATAGACTGTGAGTACGGGGTATGGGGTACGGCCAGCTGTATATGGATTACAAAATGAGAGGCACAGGTACGGATATATGGCATATGGACCTGTGGTTGGGTGAAGTATAATACGGTACAGGGGTACGGTATGAGATCATGGGTACGGGCCGGAGGGGAGGGGGGGGGGGGGAGGAGGGGGGGGGGGGGGGGAGGGAAGGCGGGAAGGGGGGGGGGGGGGGGGAGGGGGAGAGGGGAAGAATTTTAAGGGACGAAGGGTACGGGTACTTCAGAAAATGGAAAATCTAAAAAAAAATTTGTTCTTTCCCTTATATGAATTTTTTTAAAAAGCATAATATAACAATTATAAAAAAATGGGTATTCACAATAACTTCCGAAAATTTCCATCCAAATAAATATAATTTTTTTAACATAATAAATATGACATTTGCCAGTTTAAGAAAATTCCAGAATGTACTGCAAAGGACCAATACATACACATTTATGGGCGCAATACATGTACAATATTTTAATCTCCAAAATAATGCTACATTCAAGCATAAACCTCACCCGCTAGACCGTGGAATTTTCCACGGGTCCCGCTGATTAATATATTTGCATTCCCCGGATCCCTCCGCGGGCTCCATACTGGATTTTTGTTGTTGGAAACAAGCACAATGTTGAAGTGGAACCAAATTAATAGGTACATTATGATGAATAAGAACTGAAATACAATTTTCTGTTTTTTTGGATAAATTTGCATAATTACCATTAATTAATGTAAATGGGAGCAAAAACATGTAAAAATTCTGGGGTAAATCGTTTAGATGTACAAGCTTAGCTTCTTGACCAGATAAAGCAAACTTAAATCCAAATTGGTTGAGAAGAATGAAACGAATGAGAACAAGTCATTTATTAAATTTTATTTTGTTTGATTTTGATAAATTTGCATAAATTTGCTATAATTGATTAAATTTTAAATTTTGCCATCCTATTGATTAATTTCACAATTTTTGTGATTAGAAGTCTCTGAAGCCCCACCTAGCCCCTATCAGATCAAACAAGAATGAAATACTCGCGTCCAAGAACCATGTGGAAGACGAAGCCATTCTGCTTTTTATTTGGTTTTAATTTTGCATAAATTACATAATTAATTAATGGAGTATAATTTCAAATTCTGTGTAGAGTTTAATGTGATACACTCAGCCCTTACCAATAATAAGTAATCACAATTAACAAATTTGGTAGTGAGAATGAAACGGAGAAGAAAAGCATTTTTTGTGATTTAATAATTTGCATACAATTTGCATGATTGATTAATTTTAAATCTTGCATAATTGATTAATTTGCAAAATTTTTGTGCAGATAGTCTTAAGCCCCCACCTAGGCCCTATACAGGATCAAACAAACAGAATGAAAACTCGTGTCCAAGAAATTGTGGTAAAAGAAGCAATTTTTGTTATTTTGGGGATAAATTTGCATAAATTACCATAATTAATCAATGGAGTATAATTTCTAAATTCTGTGTAGAAGTTTAATGTGCATAACTCAGCCCTACCAAATAAAGCAATCAAAATCAAAATCGGTTGAGAAATGAAGGAGAAGAAGCATTTTTTGTGATTTCGAATAAATTTGCATAAATTAAAAAATATAATGAATTTCACGATTCTGTGTAAAAGTTTTAAATCCCCCACCTAGCCCTATCATATGAAACAATCAGAATCAAAATCGGTTGAGAAATGACGAAGAAGAAGCATTTTCAAAACTGTGGACGGACGGACGGACGGACGCCGGACGCCGGACGCCACGCCATGGCATAAGCTCATCGGGCTCTTCGGGCCGGATGAGCTAAAAATGTGAAAAAAAAACACAAACATATATGACATTTAATTTGTTATTATACACTTTTGCATCAATTTAGAAGAGCAGCCCTCACCGAATCACTTTAACTGATAGATTTACTTAGGATATTTCTCATATTTTCATATAAATTTGGAGATATTCTGATTTTTATTTCAAAGTTTCACTGACATTTGAAAAAAACATGTACATGAGTGTACATTTTCATTGTGTCTGTGGACATGAATTGATTTAAAATAAATAACTTAACCAAATTCATCAGAACTTCAGAAATCTTCACAACAGTTTAAAAACATGATCTACATGTATGAACATAACTTTACTAGATTTTCTTTTCTTATATATTTCTGTCCTTTTTTGTTCCTTTTTTCCCCTTAAATTGTTTACTTGTGGCAATGCTTTACGATTAATTCATTCAGCTAGTTACATCACCACTGTCAACGGATGAAAAATACAACTGTATTCAATAATAAAGTGTCACAAATTAAAACAAATAGGAAATATCAATAAATAATACACACATGCATGCACAAACATACATGTATGCATACATACATGTACATACATACATACATACATACATATATACATACACACAATACATACATACAATACATACATGTACATATACATCTATCCAGGATCCATCATACATACATACACATACAATACCACATAACTTAAATTGAAAAAAAAATAGTATATAGTACAAAAATAATACTGCATGCAAAACTGAATATTGTTTTCCTTGTGTGGCTTGGCATGCATGTGTATGTAGAATATTCCATTTTTTTCCTAAAATTGAACTCAATCAACATTCGCAATGCAGTGTGATGCATATTTGTATTAATTTGCTTTGTTACATTGTTTTGGCAAAATTAACTACTTGCTCCGCAGGATGAGTGAAATGATCTTTTTGACTGTTCGTAAATGATGTTTTGTTGCTGTGGGTACATGTGTGCAAGGGGTATTTTTTAGTCCTGCTGTACAGTAGAAGCACAAAGAAATGAAGTTGAACTAGAATTTAAATTTAAGGGGGGATCTCTGCTTAGACAAGTATTGTAATAACCCAACAGAACTACATTAGTATTTATATTTGCCATGACAAATAAGAAACTGATAAAGTGACATACATGAGATTGACCCTTCACTTTCACAAACTACAATGAAACATAAAGCATGATTTAGTATCATTCTTATGGAGTGCTAATGTAGCGTAAAATGTGGCCGATGCTTAAAACAGAACTTGTGGCAGTAGTATTACGTACTGTACAGAGCTTCAAATTAAAAAACTGTCAAACTTCGCTATCTGAGCGACATAGTAGTGTTTGAATGGACAAATAAACACCCTAGAATACAAAAGTTTGGAAATTTATGCTGCCACTGGCAAGATATGAATGAATAAACAATTAGTACTTGGGCGGAGTACAAATAGCCTAGATCTACACACAGTATGGGAGGAAATGGGCAGGTGAATTCGGTCAACTTACGATTTTCACTTTTTTAAAGCACTGAATAATCATTTTGAAATACCATTTTTTCAAGCCCTTCATTTTTAGACCTTATCAAAAACACTTGGAGCATGGAGGATTATGTAGCTCACATTTGTTTAAACTGTGGTCATTGTTAGCCTGTGGCTTTCTGTTTCAGTCATGTAACATGATATAGATCTAGGTATTTTCATGATGACAGAAATATAGGAAAGTCACTGGGTTTGGGGTGTTTTTCGAAAGTTTGGTGCCTTTCCCCCATTACCCCCCCCCCCCCCACCCAACTTAGTGCATTTTCACCCAGTTTCGGGAGAAATTTGGACAGGAAAAATCCTGATAAACAAGAAAATATTTTTTATCTGGAAATTTTTCCCGACAGTCCCCCCCCCACCCCCACTGATGGAGAAATTTAGATGGTAAAATCCTCATTAAAAATTTTTCCTGATGGATTGCGCCCCATAACGTTTTGACTACTCTTTATTCCTATATTTCAAGCCCTACCATGATCAATAATTCTTTATATGAATGAGCGAGAAAAGTTCTGCAGAACAAGTTACACCCCAAGGTTGTAGCATGCACCCACTCTTAAATATCAATTGTAATTGAAAAAAAAATGACATGTATATTACTTCTGTGATACACACATCCACACACACACCACTAACCAGAACAAGCTGCAGATCATACTGTTCATGTATATTGTACATACGTATCACACTTACACAGGAGGAGAAGAGAGATGATCTTGATTTGTTGAGAATACAACAATGAATTTACAAACTTGTGTGAATCAATTTAAATTGATATCTACTGCCAATGATGCAACATGCTTGAAACACTATCTGGTGGGTGGGTGGGGGTGGGGCACTTTGTGAAGTTGATATCATGTTTCATGCTGTTCGTAAAAACAGTGCATAAAACAGTACACTTGCAGTAATGTGTCAAAAACAACAACAGCAAAAATAATGATTACATAAATAAAAGAGGTTGTTTTTTTTTCAATGTGGGATAACACATGTTTAGTGGATCAGAAACAGTAAAACTTGATGAAATTGTCATTTTCACATGTATGCACATCATTTACACACCATATACACAAACCCAAAATACTTGTTTGGGGTCTCATCAAAGCACAAAGATGTGGTGTTTGTTGTAAAATTCAACTTACATCCATGATACTCCCTCAGAATGAAAAAAAACTCCCCCCCCTCCCCTTCCTTCATTCAGTGATATTATAAGACAGTGTTGTATCCGAGGCCGGCTCACCCGAGGTCAAGGACGAGGCCAAGGATTTTTCTCCGAGGTCAAGGACGAGGCCAAGGCTGGGGGTATAAAAAAGGCCGAGGACGAGGACGAGGCCAAGGATTTTTCTCCAAGGACAAGGCCAAGGCTGGAGAGGGCCGAGGCCGGACCGAGGCCAGATTTTAGGGGCAAAGGCCGGCTGAGGCCAGACATTTTATGGCAAGGCAGGATCAAGCACAATCTCAAAAGAAAATATGTCATTTCATGTTCTCTACTGAAGGTTTCCTTGTTTGTGTGGATTCTTATTGTTTAATCTCATGTTATGACCCCTCAACTCTCCATACAACACACGCATACACTTATATTCATAGACACTACTGGATCTCTCTTCATTCTCATTTGTGAACTTTGTGTACTTGTCTTATCAATATATGACTATGCCTTATTTGAAAACCACACCCAGCCCCTATAATATAGTGCCCAGTTGATACACTCACAAGACAAAGAAAATATATACACTGTAGTGGCAGTTTGTCATGTTTTAGCAGACAATATCTTCACACTAGCATGCACAATCACAAGCAGCCCCTATGTAGTGCACAGCTGACACACACAAGAGTATACAAACAAAATCTGTTATAAATTGACAATAGGATCAGTTTGTGATGTTTCAGCAGACATATCTACATATCTTCACACTAGCATGAATCACAGTGCACTTTCACTCTTCCAGTGCTAGATCTAGACGAACTGCACTGCACTGCTGGTCAGTATTCATTCAGAGATATCGCAATCCTATGGTGGCTTTGCAGACACATTTTCGCAAAAGATTCACAGAAGTTTTTTCGAAATTTTTCGTCAAAAGTTGAAAATTTCGAAATTGTATTTTTTTTTGGAAAAATTTTCGCGATTATTTTCCACAAACATTTTACAAAATTCACAAGACTCTGGCTACTAGGGCGGTCATGCATATAATCATATCACTCAATCAGATTCGCATTTCTACAGTTGCATATATCGCACAGACTTAGCGTAGATCCGTGCTTCTTCAAAGCATTTAAAAAAAAATAGGCCTTTTCGATTTCCAGTTTCTCAAAATACACTGGTGAAGCAAAATCATGTCAAGACAGATGCGGGAAATCTTCAAAACTGTTAACCCATCCGATATAATAGTGCTCAAGCATATGCATTTTACCCGGCCTCGGCCCGGCCTCGCTCGAGGATTCCGAGGATTGACGCAAGTGTCCAAGGACGAGGCCGAGGATTTTTCTCCAAGGTCAAGGACGAGGCCAAGGCCAGGATTTTGGCCTCGAGGACGAGGCTGTCCTCGAGGACTACAACACTGTTATAAGACTACATGCAACTTACAACTTGTATATGTATTGCAGTGGTGGGATAAATTTTGTGCAAAGAAAAACAAAGCAAAATGAAAACAAATCAAAAGAAACATGCTAACATTTGGAAACGCTGCATTGATCATGCCAAGATGTAGCATACACAGCTTTCTGGGTGTATGATATAAATGTATGTCCATGGTTTGCTGGATGCATTGATGTGTGTTCATGGTTTGAACTCAACCAGAGAAGTGGTATAGTTTATAGAAGTGGTGAAAACTCATTCGATATTATGCTCTGCGTGAATCCTACAAATGAAATGACGAATTAATGCATGACATTCTGCAATGCTTTGATGATCCATGCTCAAAGTCGAAGCTCTTAAAACAAGACCAACTTCAGATGCCAAATGATATTTTGATTTTATAGATCTGTATAGTTCAGTAATAGTTTTGAGCTTTAATTCATGAAAAGGACTGTTGTCAGAAGAAATCCTCATGGTCATGCTTCCACTCTGACCAATTTATGTCGTATTACCAACACAGAGATTTAAAGAAGGCTTATCAAAATGTCATCTTACTTCTTTGTGCTCATTTGTGCACGTTCTAGATTCCCATCTTTAAAGATTTGACACACAATCTTTGAGATTCAGCACTTTGGTATTTGCACATATTCCTGCAGTGGCGACGATCTATTAAAAATTCTTTTGTCCAGAGGGGGACGGTCATTGTCCGCAGACAACAGTCGTCCCCCTCTGGACGAAAGAATACTTATAGATCGCCGCCACTGTATTCCTGTATCATTTTCCCTTTAAAAAGCAGTTTTACATCACAAATACTTGCTTGTCCATTGTAACTCAGTAAGCACTCAATACATATACCTAGACCTTTTTTTGGAGATTAAATCCCTGCCAGGTGAATGCACTCTTTTTTTCAAATCACCTGGCTAACACGTGCTAGACAGTGAATACGTTCTCAGCGGCGTCAAGCATGGGGTCAAAGAGGGGCAATGAGTTTCCACTCCTTCTATAACACCTCCCTGACTTCACAATCTGTGTGTGGTTCTACATGCATGTGTGACATGGAAATGGACTGGAATATATTCTGATTGTTTCACACGTACATTTATACTTACTGCTCAATCAATCTGTGTAAGAAAATGAATAATGCCAAATAGGTTTATTTCATACAACAATCCCAACAGATAATGAATCAAGTAAGATAGTAGTCTTAAGGCCACCGCACACTACACGACTTTTGTCGTACGACTGCACCAACTTGGATCCGAAATAAAAAACAAGGCTTATATTTCGTACACGCTGATTTATTTCCGGGATTTATTTCAGATGCAAATCGGTAAGTCGTGCGACGGAAAATCGCATAGTGTGCGGTGGCCTTTAGATTAAATCTGTTTTAGAAAATATTACATGAGTTTATCAATTATGTTTTTTGGTGATGATGTTGTTTTCAATAAAATAAATAAGTCAATGGACTAGGATCAATTTCCTGTGGGACCTTATTTAGAATGATCACAACAATCAATTCCACTTTTCTTTCCTTTCCTTTTTTTTACATTGTTTTCTTCCAAAAGTTGGTGAAGAGTGCATTAAACTAGTGTTGTCCACTTTACACTCATGCTCCACACATGTAATTGAAACTCAATCCTCTCACGTGGCAAAAACTTTGATAACAGCCATCAAATACATGTCTAGTTTACATAAAATAGTGTATTATTTCATCACTTTCCTTTCTGAAGCAAAAAGGCTTTTAAATATTAATAACAAATTGACATTGATATACTGTACACGCTGAATATTTCACGGTGGTTTTATTTTCGCGAATTTTGTGACTTACTGAACACGAAAATGTTCACCTCCTGATATTCCTGTACAAAGTGAATATTACAAATGCAATAAAATCATGAAAATATACTCTTGTGAATTCCTCGTCTTGAAGTAAAATCGTGAAAATATATGTACATGAAATATATGGCGTATAGTACAGTAAGAATAAAGTTTGTATGTTGTCACAAGCACATGTAATATGTATGTTACATTTGCGTACAGATATTTTTGCAATTTCGCTTCAAGATGGGGAATTCACAAGAGTTTATTTCTGGGATATTACAGTTGAAGTATATCAGGAAGTGAGAAATTTCACAGATGTTTGATTGCAAAAAAAAATAAATAAAATAAAACCATCACAAAATATTCATGTATTCAGTAACCTGGGGGCAAGGGGTGGGGGAGGGGGAGAGTTTAGGGAGTGGGGTTGTGTCATCGTTCTCATCTCACCTTTTCTCCTCTGCTTCTTTCTGGGCTAACAGTCTAGCTTTCTCCTGACTCTCCTTCTCCAAGATCTGTTCTATCGTCAAGTCGTTCTTGTGTTCCCCCATTACCCACACCCAGGGGCATCCATCTCGTCCTAGCAGCCAGTCAATACTCTTACCACCTACATATATGTACAAGTCAAAAATCAAATAAAAGGCATAATCCAATGATGTTTCCAGAAACTTTAACAAATCTGACATGATCCTTCATGCTACTAGTGTCTCTAATAAGATCTAAAAATAAAGCCCTGAAAGCATTGCAGTTCAATCCGATCAAGTGCTTTTAAAACTGAAAATCAATGAGGGCAACGATTCCAGTTTCCTTGCATAGATTGCTGTGTTATAGAACTTTTGTCCCAACAGTAAGTCATTTAATTCATGTGCCAATATCTACAGGCCCTACATATTTTGCTAATGACAGGCTAACAGCATAACTGTCTATAGTTTTATGGGCACTCTAGTGTATTTATTTGTCCATTCAAAAACTATTATGTAAACATGTAGACTGTCAGATGTCAAAGTTTCACCATTTTTAACAAGGGTTTCCATAATGTTTAACAGCGTCTTCAACACCACTGCAACAAAACATAATAATAATGTGTAACAGACAGTATCTCATGTACAAGTAGTCTTGAAAACACCCTACGATGAATTTTCCTCCCATTTGAGATGTGGTGACTTTGACACTTACAGAAAGATACAGCACACATGGTGAATAATATTCAACCATAATACACAAAAAAACTAGAGCAGTTCGACTGCACGCAGTGGATGGGTATGCCTCCGCAGTCCGTACTCCCATCCAATTGATGTAATTTGAAAAGTTTCAAGTTACCGTGGTAGCAAGACCAATGAGATGAATAAGCCCATGTGACCTTAGACCAAGTTACAGTAAAATCCAATAGGCAGTTCTTAAATTATCGTGACAATAAGCTCAATTCGGACATGAGGCCTTGTGACCTTTGACCTCTGACTTTTCAACTCCAAAATCGAATCAGTAAATTGGTGCCTCACATTAGATACTTCTCCCAAGTTACATCAAAATCGAACCAGTCATACTCAAGTTATCATAGTAATAAGCCCAAATCAGACATATTTTAGGCTCTGTGACCTTTGACCTTTGACCTTTAAGCTCCAAAATCTAAGCAGTTCTTTGGTGCCTTACATTAGATACTTCACCCTAGTAATATGAAAATCCGACTGGCTGTTCTCAAGTTATCGGGTAACGAGCCCAAATCAGACATACATTGTGTATTTTAGGCCCGGTGACCTTTGACCTTTGACCTTTCAGCTCCAAAATCTGATCAGTTCATTGGTGCCTCATAATACATACTTCACCCAAATTACAAGAAAATCCGACCAGCCGTTCTCAAGTTATCGTGGTAACAAGACCAAATGAGACATATTTTAGGCCCGGTGACCTTTGACCTTTCAGCTCCAAAATCTAATCAGTTCATTGGTGCCTCATAGTACATACTTAGTCCTAGTTACATCAAAATCCGATCGGGGATTCTTAAGTGATCGCGGTAACGATAACCGGTAACGGACGGACGGATGGACAACCCGAAAACATGATGCCTCCAACAACTTCGTTGCGGAGGCATAAAAAAATGTATTGTGAAATTTGTTCTGAAATCTGAATACTTGTCATATTTCTACATATTCTGCAATATTTACGAACCCCCCCCCCCCGAAAAAAAAAAAAAAAAAAACCGTCTGAAATCCCATAGAGTTATACACAGACACATCTGGTTCATGTAGCCAACTGGTTAATAGTAAAGTTCAAATTGTTAAGTATGTATTAACGTCAGTATGTAATTACTGTATACAAATATCAAATTTGCTTTGTAAAAAGTTCATAGACAATCTAGGACATGTATTTGGGATAGCTCATATTTCTTGTTTTAGACATACATGTACATGTATATGGATAAATTTCCTGTCCAAAGTTGTTTGGAATTCGTAATCAACGAAACTGAGTTGAGTTTATTTTGAACCCGGAAGGAAATTCAGTGGTAACCCAATTCCAAACAGAACCAAGTTTCTGTTTCTGGTCTACACTCGCAACTCTACTGCCAACGGTAGGTTTCAAAGAATAAGAATACACGACCCTCTCGTAAATTAATTGTGACATTAATTGTTTAAATTATTTGATAAATAACATGGTTAATCTCCATGAGTCTGTAATTCCCATGAACACACATGTAATATGCTACATCTGGTTCCAGCATTCAATTGATTAACTCATCAAACATGCTGAACTTCTATTTTCACCTAAACGTTCAATTAGCTCTGTAATTAAATACAATTGTGGACTTCCTTTTTAGTTGTGGTACTAGTTATATGACAGAATTGTTCTTCAAATGAGAAACCTGAAAATGTTCATAACAAGTCACTGCAAGGCACGTTATACTGCAGAATAAATACATGACGTACTCGAGTGCAGAACTCTGTACAGTGTATTCTGTACTAATGAGAAGCACGTTTAGCTTGTATTTCTTCTGATGAATTAAATTGCAACTGTTTAGTATCTAAAACAACTGAACAAAGTACACAGCTCAACAGGTGCTGTAAAAATGCTGTCTCTATTACTTATTTAATGTTTATGTAGGCGCCAGCGCCGTAGACCTACGGGGGGGGTGCTGGGGCGGGTGTTGACACCCATCCCACGTGCCGTAAATCTGCGCCCGTCGGAAAAAATATAAAAGGGCATGAGAAAAAAACAAGGAAGGAAAAGAAAAAAGATAATTATATAGTAAAGCGGAAAAGAGAAGAAATGGCGAAAGGAAGATAAAGAAGAAGGGAAAAGGAAAAGGAGCAGCGGACGAGAAAAGAAAGGAGGAAAAAGTGCGCGAGGAAAGCGACAAAATATAATGATAAGTGAAAAGACGAAAAAGGAGAAAGGGGAGAAGTAAGAAGCGAACAAATCACTAACGTATCAAAGGGGGAAGTGGCAGATGGGGCAATTTCCATTCCAATAATGCATATTTCAGTTTTTTCAGGTCACATATAGACATCTTTTGCTACCGACAAAATGTATCTTCATAGTACCGCACGAAAAATAAATACGCCAAGAAAGTGGCACTTCTTGAAGGCTAAAAAGGATAATTTTTTTTCAAAACTCGCATCGCTCGCGATCAACTACCAAGATTTCCAGTTGACGGTGCTTTGCCACGGTAATTTGTAATCATATTATCATAACGTCACGTCGTCAGTAGATTAGAAGAGAGAACCACGTCATCTGTGAGTTATGTACCGACAAACATTTCTGATGCAGCTACCGGACAAAAAATAAGCCCAAGAAACTGGACACTTTTTTGAACGTATGTAAAGCCGTCATATTCATTTGTCAAAATATGGCTTGCATGCGATATATGTGCGCACAAGATTGAGTGGATGTTGATCCGGTGCATTTTTGCCGATTGCATGGTCAATCATATTGTAATAACTAAAATCGTGTGTGTCTCGGTAAAGAGAACCACGTCATCTTTTACTGACAAAAGCATTGTGCTACTTAGAGTACCGACTGAAAAATACAGAGCGATTAGACACTGGGTTAACTTTTTTGAAGTGTTAAAAAA
>JZLH01S0025359.1:21156-31698 GCA_001188425.1 Eucidaris tribuloides | reverse complement strand
CATAAGAAACACCATGTTCAAATAAGTTGATTTCAACAAAAAAAAAACAACAACACTGATCAATAAAGTAATTTCTTATTTCCCCGAGACCGTATGCCATCAATTCCTTTCTGTATCCATAAGAAACGCTTTGTAATAAGTAATAAAACGGCATTCAAATTGAAATTGACGTTTGAAATTCGCAAAGTGTATATAGGCCTACATTGTGCTGCCCTTTGATTTTGCAACAAAAGCCAATTATGTGAGATAATTCGATGATTTGTTGTTATCAATTTGCTATTGATGAAAAGGTATGTATCTCAAAAGTACAATTCTCGGTGATAGTTTTGACTGGAATCCATGAATGTAAAACAAACATCAGTTTAATTCAGCATGTCATAGCCCTCGTAAAGAGCCTTATGCATTCCACTTGATGGTCATTTTTCTTGCATTATCCAATCAATATTTCCAATCTCTTATGATGTCATTCCATTCATAACGTCTTCTTCTTCTCCGCCCTCTTGCGCCAAACTGTCACCTCAAAACAAACATAGTTGAATAAAGATTTTATAATAATGACGTGTCCTATATCTTCTTTCTGCAGCAGAGCATAGCCACTAATGTTCCTTTCTGGAATTACTGATATCTTCATAAACTTGATGTAACTAGTCGAGTGACGAACTAAAAAGTCATTAACATACGATTGTATATTGATTTGTCATTATAAAGACCTAAAATGTATATTTTGGGATGTGAAATATTCTAAAGCTCCCACAGACCCCCTGTTTGTCTTTGACTGCCTAGTTACTTCAGTATTACTAATCCACCTATATTACTTTTTACTGCAGCCAACTGCTAGCATTCATTATTTTTAAGGAGCTGAAAACATGCATTTTCTTTTCAGTTAAAATGGGGGGGGGGGGTGTAAATTAGAGTTAGACTTACCTATGTAGAAATAAGTGAATGGGGTTGTTTGTCAAAATACACAAAATCGGGGGTTTGTACAAAGTATCTATGATCTTTTTAACGTTTTCTCCTCCTTGGGAGTTTTCGCCTTTCTTAGGAATTTACCCTGAAGCCGCCCTTTCCTTTAAGGAAAACATTCAGGTTTGAGTTCACGAGCAATTTTGGGGGTTGTTTTGAACGTTAACAGCCGACACAAATTGGGGAAGAGAGGATCATTTTTTTTAGAGGGGGAAAGGGGTCTATACACAGGTAAGGTCGGCTTAAAACACACAGCCAAATAGGTGATATGGGACGTTTCTTACTGTTGTTTCATTGCACGCACATCACTTTGGGTAAAAAATGCAATTCGAATTCTCACTTCATTTACCGAATCGGCCACGGCCCAATCTCTTTTTTTTGTCACCCTAAAGAAAACAGTGGCGGATCTATCTTTTTGCTAAGGGAGGGGTTTGACCCAATAGCGATTTAAAAAATGTCAAAGTTTCGGCGCGCTCCAAGTGCTAAATTGCTATTTATCATTTTGCTCGCGGAGTGCGCCAAACATTTGAAAATTGCGAATGTCTTATGTTAATTGTAATGGTTTTGTAGTATTTTGCATTGCTTTTAAACATTTTTTTTGTAATACATTTTGGTTTTCCGTTTTTCCTGACTTATACTAACACAATGAAGCCTATAAAGAGCCCATAAAAAATCACTTGGCAGCCCAAGGGTCGAGGGGTTTATTTATTTCATTTTATTTACACACGGCAACACTTGCTTCAGCTGACAGCTGTTCTTCAGCAAGTCCGTGCCTACATAAAAAATACATACACAATTTACATGATAAAATGAAAATACACATAAATTAAACATATAAATTACAACAATAACTTTAAAAACCCCTAACCCCCTCCCCCGTAGATCCGCCCCTGGAAAAAGAAGTGACAAGTGGTATAAATGGCGGCTGCCCCACACAAATTCAGATGACCGCTGAGGGCTGTCGGATCAAAGCAGACATGGACTTGACACCGCCCCCTCCATTTTCGAAAATGCGTGTATATCCTCTGCTTTTTACTCATGTGATATCAATTTTTAGCGGAAAAGGCTAGAGAGAACGATTTCATTTCTAGATTGATTGACAGGTTGTGTGCGAAATTCGGGCCGAAATTAAATCGTAGCTGAAATGCGATGGCTCGAAAACCTACATGATTGGCAAATTTGAATAAGTTTTCAACAATTAGAGGCGATATCTAAGGCGGAAACATTTAAATTGGCAGCCATTAAATTGACGATTAAAATTGCTGCGTAGCTTCACAACTTGGCAAATTGTGTATCTGGATATAATATGGATCTGCAAGTACCGAGCGATACCCTCATTTATTTTCCCATTAAAACTAATGGGGTGATGGCACATTACGACACAAGGAGAAGAATCCAGGATGACTATAAACTGAGCTAGAGTAGGCCCTACCCATATTTATTTAATTTTTGAACAGTATGAGATCTATTTCGTTATCGTTAATTTAATGTGATCTTGTTATTGTCAGCGTATAGCAATACTTCACCCCCCCACACACGAACACGCACACCCACAAACACACACACACACACACACACACACACACACACACACACACACACACACACACACACACACACACACACACACACACACACACACACACACACACACACACACACACACACACACACGCACACGCACACACGCCCACACGCCCACACGCCCACACGCCCACACGCCCACACGCCCACACGCACACACGCACACACACACACACACACACACACACACACACACACACACACACACACACACACACACACACACACACACACACACACACACACACACACACACACACACACACACACACACACACACACACACACACACACACACACACACGTTCGCCCCAATGGACATTTAACAAAATACTTTGGAATCTGTTAATGTATTTTAATTCAATCGTGATTTAATTTCACTTTCATGAACATCGTAACTTACAATGAAAGAATGCACATCCAATGTAAGAGGCGGGATCAAAAACACATAAATCATGATTACTCTAGTAAACGCGATATTACAGTTGTCAAAACTTTGCTCCTCATAAGAGTTAAATCTTTGCACGTAAATAATGTGCAATAATATTTAGCACGATTTTCGACAAGTATCCGTTGGACTAAAATTAAATCCACTTAACTCATTAACATTATGCATTTGGACAGTCGGAAAGATCGGTATAATTGACGCGCTAATATGGTCACCCCATTACAAGCAATAATAGAAATTAAAGCAATAGGGCCTACATGCAACAATATAACGATTAGCATATTTCGATGCGAAACAGCTACACTGTATACACGTATGATGTAACGAGCATGTGTGGAAACTCGTGTATTAACCAAGAATTAAAAAAAATCCCAATAATGGGGTAAATGCTTGAATTGTAAACTCCGAAATATACATTAATATCTACACAAGTCATGTTCCATAACCTTGACTTAGGACAGCATCACGTTTAAAGGGGAATTCGAGGCCCATATACCAATTTATTTTGATATGAATAGAAGCAGAACAATCAGGGAAACGCATAACCGAACGTTCGACAAAATCAAGCAAAATAATGTGAACAAAATAATTAATTTTGTTTAAAAATATATAAGTCTGTATTGTTCTATATGAGAAACCTTTCGATTTGTTTTCTTCACAAAATGGTATCAAATTATTACTTTATATTAAAGAAAGACATTTTCTTAATCTCTGTACTCCATGTACAGTATGTTACGAATGTCTGATTTCCTACGTGAATAAGACAGTGTGTTCAGACATAAAATGCCGATATTTTGTGTACAAACAATTCGAAAGTTGCTCACCGTGAATGTTGCCAATTTTGTAACGATCTTTAGTTTTTTTAAATGCATATCTTTACTCTTATCATTTTGTCCTATTTTCCCCACCCTTCCAGTCTTTCCTTCTGATCTCTGGACTTTTATTCAAATATTTAGTTATCACAGTGGTACTTCCCTTTAACAAGTAACTTAAAGGCAAGGTCCACCCTGACGTCAATTTGGTTTAAAAAAAGCAGAGAAATGAGTGAAACATATCAATGAAAGTTTGGCGAAAATCCACTAAAGAATAGCGGAGTTATAACGTTTCAAAGTTTTCATTTTGTGACGTCACATACGAGCAGCTCCCCATATGTCAAATAATATTAATTTCATAAATTGCCACTTTTTATTGGTTCATGGTAATTGAATGGGGGGGGGGTTCAGAGAAGCAGGTATGAAATAATGTTTCTAACTATATATCAAATGCACAGGTAAAATCATTTTCATTTTTCTGAGAAAATGACACTATGGATTTTATATTACATGACAATGGGGGAGATGCTCGCATGTGA
This sequence comes from Eucidaris tribuloides, assembly GCA_001188425.1. Lineage (NCBI taxonomy): Eukaryota > Metazoa > Echinodermata > Echinoidea > Cidaroida > Cidaridae > Eucidaris > Eucidaris tribuloides. The sequence continues at coordinate 27,352 of JZLH01S0025359.1, read as the reverse complement.
CGTCACAAATTGAAATCTTTAAATATTCATAACTCACGTAGTCTTTGATGAATTTTCGGCAAACTTTCATGAATGGGTTTCTCTTATTTTTCTGCTTTTATTAAAATCAACTTGACATCAAGGTGAACCTTGCCTTTAACATGCACTGGCGCATCAATTCGGGCATAACAGTCATTTTCATCCTCATTATGTACACTGATAAAAAATAAATAGGCGTTCTGCCTTACAATGCAACGTATATTTCAACTTAATTAATGTAATGGCTATACCAGTTGTTCAGTACTCATGTGTAAATTAATGATGGTAGTATTTTCTCCCCATAGTGACGAGAAAGTTTCATCATTAATATTTGCCAAGAACAAATTAAATATTGATAAAGATGTGGTGTGCCGAAACATTTTTGTTGTTGCTTTCTGTTGGCAAATGAGACAGGCAGAAATATCATCAATCGAATAGCATGTATAATTTAAATGTTATACGAAAGCATGAAAGTGTATGAGTATATTTGTTGCATTACGTGTAATGTTCGTCAACCGCTTCTACAACGTCACTTCAAAAAGCTAATATTTTTAACTTACGATTTCTTCAAACGTTTATAGGATCATTAATGTGTCATCCCAATGGTGTTACTTCGTGCATACACATGAGCCAAAACGACCTTACAATAATACAAATGATAGTTAATCTGAAGATTGTATTGAAACTGCTACATTTCGTAAAAGATAAAAAAGGGGATTTATATTGAATATATGACTTAGAAATATGAGCATTAATAGCATTTATCATAATTCTCACGCTATCACACAAGTTTGAAATACGATCCCAAAGGATAGAATAATGCATCTTCATTGACTTTGAAAAAAAAATTGTCATAATTTTTCGTATTATGGTTTATCAACAAAAAAATTGCCCGAGTATCTTGTAAAAGACATGTAAGCCCTATATTTACCTTATCCCTCACATACCTCACAGAAGGCAAATAAAAATGTGTGAACATTTTTGTTCAAAGAAAATGAAAAGTTGTTCAGAGTTGCCATCTACATACACAGAATGAAAAATAGACATTACCTTTTTTTGAAAATTATATTGCGTGACAAAATTGGCTAAACTTTGAATGCTAGCTTTGTTTTTAAAATGTCTCTTATTCACTCTATCCACATTACTGTATGGAGAAAGTTGTTATTTAAACACAGTTCACGATTGAATGGATAATAATTTTCTCTCTGATAGTTTGTAATTGGACACTTTGAAGACACTTCGAATGAATTCCATTCCCAAAATAGTGGGAAACACTCTCAAAAGTGAATTTACCAAATATACAGCTCTAAATCAGAGTGAATTTACCTAAATACATGTAGGCCTATACTGTCCCCCATGACAAAAGGACATAACTGACATGTTGGTGTTTTGGAGATATTGAGCAAAATGTATTTTGTTCAAAGCCTTAAAGCCCTGTCCTTTTAACAAGCGGATTATGAAACAAAGCATTACTTGTAATTAATATATTTTTTTGTTCTGCATGTTTAATATGATGTACTGAGTACCCTACACTGTATAACTCAATTTTGAAGAAAAAATGTTAGTTATGCCCTTTTGTCATGGGGGGGGGGCAGTATACCCCTACCCTATTATTACTCCCCAGATATGAATGGATTTTCACTCTAAACGAAGTCATCCCTTATATCTCTCCCATTCCCCATTTAGGGGTATTATTAGGGATCACCTCAAAGAGGTTATCCACTCCAATGAAAGGAAATCCACTTCACAATTTGAGTGGATTAATGGGTAAATGCGCTCTTGTTACACTTTTATCATAAATAAATAAGTTACATATAAATGCTTCCACAAAATTGCCCCGTCATAAAAGTGCCTGAATTATTGACACCATATCGGCCTATAGTCATAATTGAGATCCAGCACAAGGGGTTTGTTTTCTGCTCCTGCCATCATAACTAAAACATGTGGTGAGCGTTCTTTTGCACATACTTCCTTAGTTTTATGGTATACACTTCCTAAATCTATGAGAAATCTCTATGATATAGATAAGTTTAAAGCTTCTCTTAAAGTTAAAGAAAAATCATTTAATACTTGAGGTGTGTGCATCAGTGCCCAACATGCTATACATGTATACTTCTAGTAATGTATTTCTCTTACGTTTTGTTTTTCATCATAAGCGCATAGGGACATGCTGTTATGCTATGTCTTATCACAGAATTGATAATAATAATAATAATTTATCGTTATTATTATTATTATTACTATTATATGAATAGGCTAAAGGTTCGCCGGGGGCAACTAAGTTATTTTTACTATTTTATATTCAAATTTTAACCGAAAAGTGGTAACTTTTGACTAACTGAGTAAACAAAATGTCCAAATTAATTAGTTGCACCCAGCTGACCCTTCACCTAGTCATTTTAACTAGTTTATATTAAGAGTGCAGGACGACTTTAATTACTTTTACATTTGGAATTCCTTTGATTTTTCTATAAATAATATTTTTCACTTTACATGTATGTAATGGCAATTTACAACCTTTACAACACAATGACCATCTATAAAAGTGTCATCAATTAATTAGAATAGTGATTTTTTTTTTTATCAACGAATGGTCGATTTTTGAAAAAATTAGTCATGTACACCATTATTTTTGCCATAAGCAAACATAATCATGATAACTATGATCCTGTGTTATTCCTCTTTAATACAATCTTCCTGAAGAATGCTATAAAACCGCCTTGAAAATAGGAATTATTGTAAAGAACAACTACGGGAAAAAACGACGAGTGAAACGTTGACAGATACGCCATTCGAAGGAGAACGAAAGAAGCAAAAGAGGAATCTTGAAAAGCCTTGATGATCATAGGTGAGAACGATATGGCTACAGAAATACTCGTAAACACAAGTATTCGAATAACACGCTTTTCTTCTTTCGCAATTTTCTTCACCCGATGTGGACGTATTTCTATAGGATTCGAGTTTTCGTCGTTTATCGGTGGCCTAACTGAAGAATCAACTTGTTGCTTGTAAGTTGTGTTTTCTTCACCTGATCCTGGTGTTTGTGCTTCTTCATGGGGAACATTTGCCGTTTGAGAATCCTTGGTAGGAAAAATGTTTTCCCCTCCTCCCCGGTTCGCCTGTTCGCTAGTTGGTTGTCTTTGGCTATTAAGTGGTCCTTTCGGAGCAGAATTCACTCGTTTCCTACTCGCACGAATATTATGAAAAGCTACCAACAGACTCCTCATGCATGTGAAGACGGATGCACATACAATTATGGCACTCTCTATCCACCATAACTTCAACCAGCCAGGCGATTCGTTATTGTCTATGAAACAAGTTGGGTAGGCGACAATTTCAGCGATGTACAGCGGAGCGTTGTCGACAATCATCACGGTCCAAATAACCACGAGTGAGAGGGTCGATCCTAAGTTCACACGCTTGCGATTTTGAACCAAGGTTGGTCGGACAACTTGAAGGCTCCCCAAAACACTTCCACCAGCGAGGCACAGAGATGATGATTTGACGAACATGCTGGTGAAAACGATGTAAAGCCTGCAAAAGGGTACGTTGTGTCGAGTCTGGTGCGCGAAGAGCGCGGCAAAGCTGAAGGAATTGAGCAGACAGCAGTGAATCAAATTCAGGACGCAGATGTGGATGACAAAAACTCGTACAACTGATCGCCGCAACTTGGGCTGAGTTTCCATGTGAAAGATAAGGACACCGTTGGCTGTGATGCCAACAAGCGCCAAAACGCACAGGTATAATGCTGTAATAACTTGAACAGCGGTAGTTAAATAAAAGTCGGTAGACAAGTTGACTTCATCGGTTGGAACGAGTGTAAAATTGTCCAGAAACGATGCCTCAGATACATTTAGAAAATCGGCCATGACGACAAAACAACATTGCCCCCAGTGATCATGGAGGTTACTCACAATATGGACGACGAATTATAAAGATATATACTTCGCAACCGATCGAGCTTGTGGCAATCATGGAATGTTTTTACTTATGAATGTTTAAAATCTAATACCGTTGCATGGTAACGCTCGAGTGATCCTTGCTTATAAAGTGCAATACTCCTGATATGCAGTTTGAAATAAAATACCTGACACTTCAATTGAATATTATTTTCACTAAAGACTTTTTCGTTAAATTTATCGTACCGCCGAAAAATGATATGTTGCTCAACCGATCCACACACTCACACAGAAAAATCGTCTGAAAAGGGATGTGAAATAAAATACCACTGACACGCGCGCTTCTGCCATGCACTGTCATCATCACGTTGAAATCGCAATGCGCACAATATGCACTTAGGAGCATTTTGGCTTCAATTTCTCCTGCTATAGCTTTCAGCCTGCCGATTTTCATTATTAAGAGTAATAGTGAAAAGGCGAAATGTCTCAAATGCCTTTTATATCAAACGAGACCTCATCAACTGTAACAATGCAGCGATTCCGTGCAGAAACACACGACAGAAAGTTAAGCCTCGTTTCGTAATGACGTGTGGTGACACTTAAAACGCCCATTTACAACACTTTTCAGCACATAAGCCTCCTATGTCAATATTATAATCTCTAAGGAACATTTGATACCATTAAGTCCATCTCTCGTTCACTTCAAATGCAAATAATTGGGACAATTTACGTGAGTGCATTTTCCATATCCTGTTATATTTTTCGGCTATGATCACCAGTTATAATATCTTATGCATGGTCTCTCCATTATATAGTTGAGAGATTCATGTCATTTAATTTTGATAGATCATTTAATTCATTTTCCATTGATTTGATCCAAATACGTGCGACACCAGTTACATACAATAATCATACACATGCACAGTTACTAAATGTCATAGTGAGAAATTGCGAACGATTATGTTAACATGTTGATACATTTTGCTTAAACTGTACTTTGAGAAATATTGCAACTGACGGCCTGCATATGTATTATCTTATTGTCACTTTTCTTCTTCTTCTTGTTATTATCATCATCATTATCATCATCATTATCACCATCATCATCATCATCATTATAACTATTATTTTAATTATTATAGTTGTATTACAATTATCCAAATCATTATCATTATCATCATTAATTTAGTACTATTTTTGTAAGATGTAATAATCGCAAACATTTGCAAGCCACAACACAACGAAAGCGTGGGCGTCAACGGGTAGGGGATAGGTAAAGGGGGTGACATCCCCTCCTCCCCCTCCCCCCATGCACTTTGGGAAGATTGGAACCATGCGCAGTATACCAAAATAAAACATAATGGTCTCTTGTGTTTGATTAACTGTAATAATGAAGCCAAATAACGATATGATAAAATGTCGTTTTAATATACATGTACTCTAAAAGTCTAAAATGTGATTGCGAGCCACAACATTTTGAACAAAAAAAAAATCCGATATTGAGGGACTTGCAATAAGCCACCTCCCACCCCTACCCGCTTGGTAATTTTAACGCTTTTTCAACGAGGTACACATGCAACATACAGTTATGGCCTGCTGTCACAATGTCATGGACACTTGAATGTAAATCCTCAAAAGATATTTATTTCACTCTGCAGATAATACGAATCGCGTGCAAATTTAATTTGTCCATCATTTTGATTCGTGTACACTATTAAATCTGGGTCTTAGGCATCGTAAAACAATGTTTCCAGCTTAAAAAATCTGAGCTACATGATTCCCCATGCTACCACTGTCTCTGATATGGTCTAAAAATGAAGCCCTGAAAAAATAGCAGTTTAAAACAATCATTAAGTGCTTTAAAAAAGTAAAAATCATTTAGCGACCATTCCAGTTTTCCCCCATAGACTGCTGTGTTGCAAATTTTTCGTCAGCTGACAATAATTCATGTGCCGATTTTTATCTGTACATATTTTACGAGTGCAAGCATAACTGTCTGAAGTTTTGCGTTCTATATGGTGTATATTTGTCCATTCAATCACTGTCAGATATGTCAGATAGCGAAGTTTTTGACATGTTTTTTTTTTTCAAAGGGGCTTTCACAATGTTATAAACACTCAGGGTGGTGTCCAATATAGATTATGTTACAGTTCAACACCCTTTGTGTTAATAATAATAATAATAATAATAATAACTAGAGCAATTCGGCTGCGCGCAGCCGATGGGGTATGCCTCCGCTCCCCGTCCAATTCCAAACTATGAATGTACGGTTCATCATA
>JZLH01S0025359.1:0-14794 GCA_001188425.1 Eucidaris tribuloides | reverse complement strand
GTGTCTTTTACGGCGCACCGATTCCCGAAGAGAAAAACACCTAATTTTCAACTCAAACGGTACCTATGTAAAATTTTCACAAAAATGTACAATTTTGGCATCTACACCAAGTGTACGAACTAGATTTTCATTCTAACCAGTTACTTTTACTTCCTGTTACATCACTGAGCAGCTTTCGGCTCGTAAAGTAGAGCTTGCGTGTATTAGCCCTATACCTGCCTAGCGCTCAGATTAGTGCTATTTCAAATCGTACTCTGCCTATGGAAGATGTCCCTTGACTTTTTGTAATGAAGTTAAAACTTCCATAACTCTGTTATTCTTTGGTGGATTTTCGCCAAACTTTTATTAATATGTTTCTCTCATTGTTCTGCTTTTATTAAAACCAACTTGATGTCAGGGTGAACCTTGTCTTTAAAGGGGTTTTTCTATGATGTCCTAATGAGGTTTATTATTGGAAAATAACAAATTATTTGAAAAAAAAAAATCAATGAGTATTCGTCCTCCTTTCTTTTCCAAGGCGGAGAAATTATCAAATGCAGGCGCACCCACGGCAGAGGGGCTGGAACATTTTTTCGCCTCCCCATAGGGGTCACGGTGTTAACTTACACTATAGCATCATAATTCGGTTTCATATTTCCCGTGAAACGGTTTTGCTGGTTTGGAAAGACTTCCAACAAACACAAAAATGCCCATATGTTTATCTGAAGCGGTATCAGAAAGAAGACCACACCCAGCGAAGAATAAAGTGTTTCCTATCTTCATAAGATAGTGGTAAGGAGAATCCCCCTATTTTAGACAGGACCTCTTCAAGTTATAATTTCTTATTCTTTCTCAGTTCTAAAGGCGGTTTACTATTGCAAACATCCTACAACTTCCTGTCATGTGACTTCTCAGTACATTGGATATAATGATGAGGAGCAAAAGCCATCATCTTTAATTAGTAGCCTTATCCTCCTCACCACTGTGCTATGAAGATACGAAACTCGTCTTCGCTGGGTGTAGTCTTCTTTCTGAGATCGCTTCAGAGGAACATATTTGCATGTTTTGTTTGTTGGAAAACTCCGTTTCACGGGAAATATGAAACCGAATTACGATGCTAGTGTGAATTAACACCCTACCCCTATAGGGAGGCGAAAAATTGTAAAATTTTATGTTCCAATCCCTCTGCCGTGAGTGCGCCTGCATTTGATGATCTTTCCGCCTTGGAGAAGAAAGGAGAAGGAATATTCATTGATTTAAATATTCATTGATTTCTTGTTTTGTTCAAATAATTATTAGGACATCATTATAGAAAGACCCCTTCATTTCAAAATGCATGGGTATAGTGTATGTTGCAATACTTTTGAGTAGGGAGGGTATATGAAAAAAAAACACTGATATTTTCACAAAATAATGCTGTTAATCCCAACCCAACATCATCAAATTGCGATAAAAGTATGAAAATAATTCACATCGAATGTTGTGTAGTGGTTAGTTCTGCTACGTGGGATCGTTATCATCGATTGTCATTATATTTCAACTGTTGTGATGAGATACCAAAAAACTTTAATAAAGCAAGTTACCAGACCGAATTAACTTCAGAGAAGCTTTATTTTCCAAGTTGTAAGTTCGCCCCCCCCCCCCCCCGGCCCGGTAAGTTGGGGTCAACACCATTACAAGGGTGGTGTTGCTTGTTGCTTGTCCCAGAAAGAGCCAGAAAGAGTGTGTGTCTTCATTTCTTTTTCCATTTTTTATTCTGCTCTGTCCCTGTCTCTACTTCCTTTCTCTCTCTTTGAAGAGGTACGCGGTAGGCCTAATTTATATCTGGCGATGTGATCACCTGCCATTTAAAATAACTGCATCTTATTGATGTTTGAGATACGTAGCCATACTGCTCTGAACAAACGTCACTGTCGTCTCAACAGTAGCTACCATAGGCGATGTATCAGTTTAACGTTCGTTGTGGAGCATATTACGGAAGAAGGTAATAAATCCACCCTGGAAATACCGACTGTTATACAGAAAAACTAGCGGTACTATAGCTGGATAGAGGGTTGAAAACATTGCAGCGTTTATTAAGATCACCGACGCCTCTGTCGCAGTACCTAGAAGGATACAAATTACTGCTGGTGTCCAAGCAGCAACCATGGTGATACCTAAGAAAGCGGTTAGTCTGATGACGCGCACCTCTTCTCTCATGTCTCTCGCAAGTCGGCGGCGGCGTATCTTTTTCTGATTCGGTCGTGTGCGCTCAGATTTTTTTGTATTAATTGATACTTCCTTAGACAAACCTCCCTGCTGCTGTTCGGTCCATTGAGATCCACCAGACACAGAGTCACCCATTTCCTCACTGGAAACATCAGCCTTTCGAGAAAAGATGATTTTAATCGAGTTGTCGTGTCGAGACGATCCCATCTTTGAGCCATTTGAAGGACCAGCTTCGTTCGCCATGCTACAAGCGTCAAGAGGGCGAACACGTTTTCGACTCGCGCGAACCTTACCCAGGGTCAACACAAGGGTTGCTGCTGATGCTACAAAGGGCACACAGTTTACTACCACAGTGTATATCCACCAGTACCAAATCCATCTAGACGAGTCAGAGGTCTCCACTTCACACACTGGCTCAGGGATGATTTTGATAGAAGGATTAGCGAGAGGAATATGATTCCCTATTGTCACCGTCCAAATAAGAACAAGAACCAGGATCGAAACTCGATTCGTGCGCCTTCGATTTTGAACGAGGGTCGATCGCACGACTTGAATGCATCCCAGAATAATCAGGCTTGACAGAGACCAGCAAAACGCCTGTACAAAAATACCGCCAAACATGAAGTAACACCTGCAATAAACGTCGTCGAATCCCCTGGGATGCTGAAACATCGAGGTTAAAGACATGGAATTCATCACACAACAGTGAGTGATGTTTAAGATACAGATGTGGTCCAAGAAAATGGCAGCCACGGATCTCCGCAGTCGGGGTTGTCTTTTCTTAAGTAAGAGAAGCACAGAGTTTCCGTAGATGGCAACACATATAAGGACGATGAGATAAAGTGCGATGGCGACTCTAGCAAATTCACCCAAACGAATATCAGTGGTCAGATTAATTGTAAAATTCACTGGAACCTCTCGAAGCGGAATCATCGGTGATTTTTCGGCCGCAGAACTCTTCAGGAAGTGGGTCGGAACAGTGGTTTGTAAATCATCCATAATTGCCAGGTTTTGTTTGGCTCCTAGATGTTATATACCTGGTGTTATGTATTATGTTATGTAAAGGTCTCAAGAATGCGGTGTTGTGTCTTGCATATATTGTTGTCAAATATTATACCAAGTCTGTGGGGTTAAGATGTAATATGCCTGGCAAACAACAATGTTGTGAGAACATGATAAGAATACACACTTCAAATAAGGAGTGTTTCAACAACGAACAAGAACCACGAAATATTATGTCGAGTCCTTACTGTCGACGGTGTTCGCGAAATGAAACAGATTAACTGCAACAACTTCATTCCTGCTCGTGATTGATAGGTAGCTGGAAACATCAACGACTGTAATTAACATCGAACTGAAATTGACATGTCAATTAAAGCTCGTAATGTTCGGATCGATTCTGTCTGGCTGTTGGCTCCCTGTGACTCTTAACAGCAAACTAACTTGAAGTGTCAACAAAAAGAACGCTTTGGATGCATAATGTGCTAATATTGCCACGCTGACAGGCTATCAGAGCAAGGTCGGTGATGCTTTCCCTCACACGATTTAATATCTGTGGTGAATGTTACTTAGCAACATGTGAATTCATGAAGACGGATACTATCGGCAATATTGAATTGATTTTTCTAATAAACGTCATTAGTACCAAATAAGACAGGGAAAATCGTGATTGTTCAGTACGTTATTGCTCAACTCATACATATTTTGCAGCCCCAGTATACAAGCCAAAATCAATAAAACATCAAAAAAGAAAGAAAAACGGAGTAACATTTTCACCGTCACAAGAGAATGAAAGTTTTTTTTTCATGCCTCCACCAACAAAGTAGTGCCGTAGACATTGTTTTCGGGTTGTCCGTCCGTAACACTGCATTTATGATTATCTCAAGTCAATGGATAGATTTTCATTAAACTGGCTGAAGTATGAGATTGATAGCTGGAATACATTTTATATCAAAAGGTTAAAGGTCACAAGTCACTTTGTGAAATGCAAAGTCAATATACTGTGGGTGATAAATTACTTTCTGCCAAGTCTCAAGAAAGAGATGATGATGGAATGCTTTTTCATGTACTCTCTTAAAAACTAGTGAAATTGTTCATTCTTTACAGAGTGAATGTCTGTCTAGAAAGAGTGCATTTAGAGTGAATTTCGAATGTGTTTTTACTCATTTTGGAGTGACCTCAGGGATCACTTGGAATCCCAGAGTGATCTCCGAGGTCACTCCAAAATGAGTGAAAATCACTCAAGTTCATTCTAAATTCACTTTTTTTGACATTCACTCCTCACAGAGAGACCTTTACTGTTTTTTAAAGAGTTACAGAACGTATCACTGTAAATAGATGGATTGATTAAATCTTGGGGTGAAAGGACCCAGCCCAAAGTTTTTGTACTATTTAGGTGGGGGGGGGGGAGGAGAGAAAACAGGTTGCTTTGTTACCGGATATGATGGGGGGATCGCATTTCGCTCCCACTGTGTCTGCCACCGGCATCAATGCAAAAAGAGGATACACATTGCAGAAAAATGTGGGCTGTAAGTAACCGACTTGATATATTTTTTTAGAAAGATGTGGGGTAGGTCTCCACCTGGTGGTAACGATGTAGGCTATTTGGAATGACTGTGAATTGGTTGGGCAGATGGTCTCCTACGAAGAAGTTCTCCATGTTTTAAGCTTGATCATATGAGAGATTCTACTTGACGCGAAAAAGGGTGGGGGAAGAGTAAGCATTGACGCTCCGTCGGGGGATTCTGAATAAGGTAGTGGAGTGGGTACTGTTGGTGTTGAGGAGGCGTTTTTCACCAGTGGGAAGAGCTGCAGGTGCAGTAATAATAATGATGCTGAGAAGTGGAATAATGAGGATATAAAATCACCAAATAATATAATAATAAATAAAATAGATAATAAATAATATAATGGCGACATAAAATAATAACATATAAATAATAATAATAGAGTAATATAATAATAATAATAATAATAATAATAATACAATGCGTATATAGCGCATATTACTGCCAAATGCGTCTCTATGTGCTTTTGAAAGATCGCTCCCCATCAAACTTGGTCTGAATACTCGGACAATGCAAAAGATCTTTTTCAGTAGATCTTAGATTACGAGAAGGTATATACCTAGTTAAACATTCACTGAGATATTTTGGAGCCATTGCATGTAGACATTGAAAGGTCAAAAGCAGTACCTTGAACATTAAACGTGACTGGATTGGGAACCAATGTAGAATACTGGTGTGATATAGGATTGTTTCTTAGTGCGAGCAACTGGCACAGGCAGAAACTCTAACGGGGTGGGTGGGTCGCAACCAGCTCCCAATTGTTATTAAGGGCTCGTTGAGCGCGTTGTGCCCAGCTTTCTTGTATGTACACTTCGACACCAGGCTGGGCCCGAGTGGCGTATTCTAATGAGCTGCATACCAGAGCAAGGGAACTGGTGGGAAGGGTGGATGTGTAGCTGTGTAGGCTCCCCGGGATGACCCTGCCAGGCGACTGAGGAAATTGTTCCTGGATGACACCTTGGCACGCAGTGATTCTCTAGATCTCGCTTCAATGTTAACTGCCTATCCAGCTTAACTTCATGTACCATAGGCCTACTAGATCTTTATCGACAATGTGTTCAGCTGTTATAGAAATATCTTCTTACAAAATAATATTGAAATAAATAGCAGTACTGTTCTGAAAAGAAAGGATCTATGTCATTATTGTCCACACAGTAGCTACTTCATAAGATATATCGGTTTAACGTTGGTTGTGGAGCATATTACGGAAAAAGGCAATAAAACCACCTTGGAAATGTCGACTGTTATACAGAAAAACTAGCGGTACTATAGCTGGATAGAGGGTTGAAAACATTGCAACGTTGATCAAGACTACTGACACCTTTGTCGAAGTACCTAGAAGGATAAAAATCACTCCAGGTGTCCAAGCAACAACCATGGTGATGCATAAGAAAGCGGTTAGTCTGATGATGCGCACCTCTTCTCTCATGTCTCTTGCATATCGGCCGCGACGGCGTATCTTTTTCTGATTTGGTCGTGTGCGTTCAGAATTTTTTGCATTAACTGATACTTCCCTAGACAAACCACCCTGCTGTTGCTCGGTACATTGAGACCCACCCGGCGCAGATTCTCCCGTTTCCTCACCAGAAACATCGGCCTTTCGAGAAAAGTTGGTTTTAATCGAGTTGTCGTTTCGAGACGATCCCATCTTTGGAGCGTTTGAAGGACCCTGCTCGCCCGGATCCCTACAAGCGTCATGAGGGCGAACGCGTTTTTGACTCGCACGAATCTTAGTCAAGGTCAACACAAGGGTTGCTGCTGATGCTACGAAAGGGGCGCAGTTGACCATCAGAATGTATATCCACCAGTACCAAAGCCAAATAGACGTGCCCGTTGTCTGCACTTCACACACTGGCTCAGCGATGATTTTTGTGGCAGGCTTACAGAGAGGAATATGATTGACCATTGTCACTGTCCAAATCAGAGCGAGAACCAAGATAGAAAACCGATTTGTACGCTGTCGATTTCGCACAAGGTCCCAACGTACGACTTGAATGCATCCTAGAATAATTAGGCTTGCCAGAGATAAAGAAAACGCCTGTACCAAAATACTACCGAGTACAAAGTAACACCTGCAATAAACCTCGTCGAATCTACTGTGAAAGGCAAACGTCAAGCCTAAAGACAGGGAATTCATCAAACAACAGTAAGTTATGTTTAAGATACAGATGTGGTCCGAGAATATCGCAGTCACGGATCTGCGCAGACGGGGTTGCCTTTTCTTGAGTAGAAGAAGCACAGAGTTTCCGAAGATGGCAACAAATACCAGGAGGATAAGATAGAATGCGATGGCGACTCGAGCAAATTCACTCAAACGAATGTCAGTGGTCAAAATGATTGTAAAATTCACCGGAACTGCAGGGGGCGGAATTGTCACCGAATTTTTCGCCGAAAAACTATTCAGGAATTGGGTTGGAACAGTGTTTTGCAGATCAGCCATAATTTCAATATGATGGCGCCTAGATGTTATATAGCTGGTTTTACGTTATATCGCTAAAGACAGTTGTCTCATTAGAAAATCAATGCTGTGTCTTGCAAATTGCTGTCTATTCTTTACCAATTATGCGGGGTGAACGTGTTTGTGTCTGCATGGCATATAACTTCAGAGGGTTAAAAGAACAGACATTTGAAAGCAGGCGTGTTTCGAGCAAGAACCACGGGATATGTGCTGAAACGTTACTGTTGACGGTGTATTCGTGAAATGAAAAACCTATTTTGGATTAACCACAACAATCTAATTTCTGCTAGTGATGGATAGGTAGCTGAAAACATCGACTCTAAATTAATACCAAAGTGAAATTGACATTTAAATTAAAGCTCATTGTATGTATGATAATGTTCGAATCCATTCTGTCTAGCTAGTATTAGCTCACTGCGATTCTTAATAGCAACTTTAATCGTAATATAAACAAAAAAGAACACCTTTGATGCTTACATGATTCCATTAAAATGTCGGCGATACTTTTCTCAACACGATTTCATATCAGTGCTGTCTGTTACTTGTCAACATGTGAACTCATTAAGACGCAAGCAATGAATAGATTTTTTTTCAATAAACGTAATGTAGTCATCAGTACCAAGACAGGAGAAATCGTGAATGCAGCTTTTGGTAAGCTCTTGCACTAATACAACTCAATGAAATTAAATTCTAGGGTCAAAATTTCAAAGGTCGCAGGTTACTTTGGGAATAATATACAGCCAGTATAGTGTGGATGACATTTTAGGAGATGATGAAATGGATTTTATTTGGCTATATTTTGTTATAAACACACACACACACACACACACACACACACACACACACGCACCACGTACGCACGCACGCACACACACACACACACACACACACACACACACACACACACACACACATCCATGATCGTGACCAAAATGTGGCCATCATTTCGTCTAGACTTTTACATTTAAAAAATGTGTTTGAATTCTCCATTTTCACAGAATATTTTGCATATCTTCGTTTTCTGGAAAGTTCGAAAATCAATCGACATACGGAATTGCTATTAATGGAAAGTAATAAATTATGCTTAAATTCAGTATTCAGACAAAAATGACCAAAGGTGCACGTATTTACACTTTGTTTAAAAAAAATACCTTCTCTGGATAAGGGGTTCACCATCCTCTCACCCCCCCCCCCCACCACCACTACCACCACCCCCACCACCCCAAGGTCACTTTGCTCTTTCGCCCAGGAGGCGAAATTCTTTTTCATACGAACTTTTTCCCACCTTGTCTTGGGTTGGGGTTTTTCATTCTACGGGCGTCTTAATCTTGATTTTCTAAGTTTCGCCCGACGAAATAAACCCCATCCCAAATGTAATAAAGAAGAAAAGTTACTTTTAAGAGAATTACTGCCAGCAAGACTTAAAATAGGGACCTTTCAGTCTGTAGTCGAGCTCTCTAACGATTGAGCTAGTTGTCATTCGTATGCCTATTGTATGTGGCACGTGACTGTGTGACGTTAATACCATAATCTAATCTTTAAGAAAAAAAGTTAGTAGGAAAAAGAATTTAGTGCACAGGAGCCCAAATGGTACCACAAACTGCTGACGCCCATGAATCTCAGGATATAGAAGCAAAGACAATCAAACTCATTCCATCACTGTTTCGTTTCATTTGTTATTACAAACATTTATTGTGTTTCGACAAAAGTGTCACGATATTTTCCTATTTTGTTACAATTTTATACAGTACAAGAAATGACAAATAAGCTTTTGACCCGCAATATACATAATACT
The DNA here is from genome assembly GCA_001188425.1 of Eucidaris tribuloides. NCBI lineage: Eukaryota > Metazoa > Echinodermata > Echinoidea > Cidaroida > Cidaridae > Eucidaris > Eucidaris tribuloides. The sequence continues at coordinate 5,787 of JZLH01S0025359.1, read as the reverse complement.
TAATACTAGCGGGTACAGGACTCAAAATAAAACAGCCCATTACACTATCTATGTATAAGTTACTTTCACACCGTATACCTAACGTTTTGTACACGATGTTACAACATACAAAAAAAGTTTGTCATTCAAGTTATTCCCACAGCCGAACCAGTGTCAACTTATTCTCATCCAATCATATATCACTGTTATGAAACACAAATTTTGTTCAACTATTTGCAACAATGTCGTAATTGTACATTTAGACTTATTTGGTAGATGAAGTGTGCGCGATGATTGTATATTTTATGTATACATCGCAAATACGTTGGAAAAAAAAAAAACATTTCATAGTACGTGGCGGGTAAAACAGCAATGCACATTATTCCTACATTACTGTGAAAATCAACGATGCCTAAAAATATAACAGCTTCTTTCATGAATCAATATATACACTTTAAATTTGCTGTACGGCAAAAACAGTAGATGCTTTTGTGAAATTAAACAAAAATACGGAGAGCTTTAAACGAATTCGTTATCAGCTGGATTTAAAATCAGCTTTCTCAACTTATCCAACTAAAAATCTATGTGCGCGCAACAATAAAGTGTTGACGCACGATAAACATCAGCGTGTACATCTATAAACATATTAAACCTTTTAAAAAATACCCACACAATTTCAAGAAAAAGAAGCAACATATAGTATAAAGTGCTCGGGAACAGATAAAATCATTACCAACTCGATCGGCAGTACCTAAAGTAAGCGTTACTTATTGAGAATTTGCCCTACCGTAGATAAACCCGATATACGCCGATATCATCGATCAATATCGACATCTGGGCCATTTTTGTTGGGATATTAATTTCCGGATACCATGATTTACTTGTACTCTTTTTTTTCCGTTTGAATGCCAATTTGGGCGATCGTTTTCGGAAAGTAGAGTTAGAAGTATACCTAAAATTCGATATAAGATAAAGTTGTCAGTTCAGAAAGTCATGAAAACGCTATCAGCTTCACCTTTGATCAGACGTAGATGTAGAAGTAGGGGCTTACATAAGCGACAAGATACCGGAAATAATTATCCTGGGTTAATTATGTATATTGAAGGCAAAAACAATCAAATATATGCCATTTTCGAAAAAAAAAATAGGGTTACTTGTAGTCCTATGCCTGATGAAAGCCCTGGAAATGCTATCGATTTCGCCTTTGATCAGACGTAGATGTAGAAGTAGGGGTCTACACGCGTGAAAAGATACCCGAGGTAATTATTATCCGGGGATTGTATTTTAAAAATACTAACTATACACAATAGGGCAAACTAAATAGAGTACGAAAGACTTTCAATAATTCATAAATATGAGGAAATTCATTTTCTCATTTTGTCATGAGTTGATATATTTGTTAACACGTTGAGCCTGTTTAACTCTGAACTTTAAAACCCCAAACAGGAAAACTTTAAAATTTTAACTTAACATAAATGTCGGAGAAAAAAATGAGTAAATTTGTACTATGTTTTATTGCTTTAATATAAAATAAGGGGATAGTGGCTTATTATACAAAACATATGGCACCAAACTCTTCAACATACTAAAATATGATACTTCATGACTTGTCTTAGCCTCTTAGTAGCAACTTGTACTGGCTTAAAACATTAAAAACACACAAACTGGATTATTACGTTTGCACACAAATGCGACGGGCATAGAAAAGGAATTTACGCTAGTTTTGTCACTGTATAGATGACATCCGATTTAACGTGATGTACTGAATATTTTGTATACATTTATTACAGAAGAGTACAAAAGGTTCCTGTGAAAATTCTTTTAAAATGTTTTCACCAGCTTTTGAAAACTGGGTGTAAAAGGACGTTTTAAAAGATAAGTTTCGATGAGAAAGTGGAAAATTCAGTTTTTAAAGGGAGTAAAATATACTGCAAGTATTAAATTCAACATCCGTGGAGTCGCCAACAGATATGGTGTTGAATTTCAATCAATTTAATGTTAAAGGAATAATGCTTGGTGTTTAAAGAAATTCTTTCAGTATTTAAATGATACACAGAGTTTTGAAATTCAACATCACGTGATGCAAGTCATTTCTTGGGGGAGGACCATACAGTGAACACCAGTTTCTAGTGATTTCATGGCATCATCAATATGTCTTTAACCCATTTAACGCTATTTTAATTAAAAGCAAACAAAAACACTGTTCCAAATTTCAATGGTATGAACAGCGCCGATATTTCCACACGAATAGAAGCAGCATTGTCTGTTTATCCCTTTAGAACTAGAATAAACATGCAAAAGTAATTAACATGATTGTCTCATTCAATTTTATATTTGTGCCAAAAATCAAATACGACGGGCAAATGATTTATGAAATATGACACATTGAATTATACGATAATTGAGTTACAATTAAAGGTTAGTGACATGATTGGGAACACTTGAAAATGCCTCAAGAACCAAATGAGTTGAAATATACACCAACTATGCACTAGCCGGAGTAGATCTCCCACCTGGGAGGATTTGTCTGTAATTTGTTTACTTAAGGAGAATCAAGCATAAAAATAGGAGTGTCTTTTTTTTTGCCAGGTACGATAAAAATAAGCCCCATAGAGAGCCACACAGCAGGTTTCCGTGCTACGAGTGACGTTGACATTGTTTATTTTAGAATGAGTCAACGTTTGACTATAAGATGTTCACAGGAGAATCCTTGCATAGTTTACTTGATTCTAGAGTAGTTTCAGCCCAAGTTGAGGACTACCCCCAATCATGTCATTTACCTTTAAAAGTGCATTTACAAGTGTGTAAACAAAAACTCCACATGAGAAATAATGATAAACATGAATAAACTGACGAGTTACATTTTTTCATACATACATATATTTATATTGACCCCAAAATACAATTAAGGTTTAGAGAAACATACATTAGTGCAGGAATGTACTAGAAATATGAAAAATGCTTGAAATATACAGCAATAATATTGTGACCAAATTCTGAGATGGGCTTTCAGTAAAAGGGCAACTATGGCGACATAAATACACTCAAAATCTTATAGTTCATGCTCAAAAAGAAAAGTGCGTGAAGACTTTGATTTCCTATTACTTTTACAAACACACAATGGAAAAAGAATAACACCCTTACAGACTTGATACATAATATAATAGGTGGGACTGAACCAAAACATCTACAAGGCATGTTTCCGAAATCATGTTTTATCTTCTAAATCAATTGCATTTTCCCGTAAAAGCATGATGTTAAACATTTAAAGCATTTATCCTGGACAGGCTTTGTTCCAAAATGAAAGAGACTTTTTGTTACTTGCAAGAACAAGAAGTAAACAGACCCCAAATTTCAGGCTTATGACAGTACCATTCAATTAAAGGAAGTGAAATTCATGAAGTCCTCCTTTATTTTATTTACAGTACGAAAAATCTATAGAATGTGCCGAGTATAAGATTCCTTGCATGTATACTGTGGTTGCGATTATAAGTTACTTATTAAGAAGATTATATACACTTTTCACAAAGCTGTGGAATTATAAGAAGTTACAAATATATCTTGATTTAATTTTTATCTATTGATAAATACTTGTGTTTCTTCTTTGAAATATAATCTAATGGCAACAGCTGTATGGTTTGGCAATCTTTCATCATGTTAGCACTGTTTAATGTTCAATCTCCAAAGAACTGATATGTAAATTTATGATTAGCAAGCATGAAAGCTGGTAATTGATATGATTTTATCCAACATATAACATGTTACATTACTTAGCCATAAATATTGTACATTTTATACATCCACAGCTTAAACCAAAAGGGGGAAAAAAGAATATTTAATAGCACTTTGGTACATGAGACAGTTTTATTTTATGTTACACTATCGACAAAAAAGCTATGTAAGAAAGTAATGATAATAATTTCAGGCCCTCGTTCTGACTGGGAAAATACTTAGAAATACACTATTATTTGACCCATTCCTGAAATAAAATGATGTTTTCTTTGAGGTGTTATTTGTGCAAGATCAGTCATTTCTATTCCATTTATTGCCAGAGACTGTAACCTAGTAAAAGTTTGCTGAATGGGCGAATTTCATACCTCACTGAGCAAAAGATGTTAATTTATGTCTTGAAGATTCACCACAAATTTATTTCCCAAAATCTAGAAATTCAGATATGAGAATTAGCTAGCAACATTCAGTCTTACAACTAAAATTGGTGTACTGCATTTTAATTGAGAATGGCTAAGGGAACTACCCACAAGGTATCATCCTAACTTCCTTAGCGTTATCTTTACTGTTTCAAGTCCTTAAAATTATGTATAATGTCAACAGAAATTTACTTTAATAAGTGCAAGATGGTTAAAGTTGCCAAGGGCTTGCTGGATGTCTTTAAACATTCTAGATTGCTAACAAAACAATTTTTAAACTTCCCTAATACCCCCCCCCCCCAAGAAAAAAATAATAACAACAATACACAATCTGTTATGTATAGAATGCCACAGTCTTTATAGATTTTGAAACATATACTATGTTATACCGGAAATAGTGGTACAATATTTGTACAGTTTTAATAAATAATTTCATGTAAACTTTGATATGACAGTTTACAACAGAAGTGTCTATATAATGCTTCTTTAAATATATTTGTTGTGCTTAAATCCTTAACAAGAATAGTTTACTACACTATGAGTGAGAGGATACATAGTTTTGAAGTATATAAAGACACAAAAGTTGGTTGATCTACAAAAGTGATCAATGCACTATATAACTGTTATTAGATATTACCAAATTCTGTTATTATAGTTTAATGCTGATTTGAAAAAAAACAATAAAATGCACACACAATTTGATTATCATGAGCTCAGTATAGATGTAATGAATGTGGAAAAGTTTACAAAGCGAGATAAACATGACCTTTGTCAACGTAATGATTTAATTTTGTACAATTATGAAAAGGCATTCTTACATTTATCAGAGTGTGCTGAAGCAAATTTATACAATTTCATCAATACCTGATGTTCCCAAATTGCTACCGTATACATTGCATTTGACCCAAGAAATGATGTAAAAGAAAGCCTACAATTGCCGATATTTTATTCCAAACTGATTTTTACTTTTATTTGGTTTCCTTTTTACAAAAAGAATATCATATACTATCAAACAGAGATGGAGTTGAGGCTGACAGTTCCGAGTCACGAGGCCGCTGGAAAATATTGTTCCCATAGACTTTGTACAGGTGACTTGGTCCGAGGCCGAGGCCAAGACCGGCAATATCTGGCCTTGACTCCATCTCTGCTATCAAATGTGTATCAATTTCTTCTGCAATTTGGTAAGCACAATTTGGAATACAAAAGAGAAATGTTCTTGCTATTTATATAAAAGCATTTGTGATGCAACTATTTCCACAATTTCTTTTCTTCCTTGAACCTCTAAAATTAAAAAGCCATTTATTTAAATTTTTAACCTTGGAGGGTGCAATAATCAGTGTTGTAGTCGAGTCTGCAAGTTCCAAGGTCGAGGCCACACCAAAGACATCACCTTTCCAAAGGGTTTGTATAGGTGACACCAACAATTGACCTTGAGGCTGACCTTGACAACAACACTGGTACAGATATTATGGAAACAGATTCAATCTTACTGGATGTATACAATTTAGAATATAAGTGAACGATGCAAATACATGTTTTATGGTACATCATCTATGATAAAGAGTTATTTACAATACTGCACTACATTGGGGTACTGTAAAATAAGTATTTTGCCAAATGTAGTTGTAAGAACAGGAAACCATGACACATGTGGATTAAA
>JZLH01S0025357.1:131566-144692 GCA_001188425.1 Eucidaris tribuloides | reverse complement strand
GTAACAATGAACGCCTGACATTTATTTCAGAATCAAACACAATCTAATGTTACCGATCTTGTCTTGAAGATCGGGGATTGGGAAAAGATCGGGATATAGTGAAAAATCGGGGAGATCGGAAAGATCAGATCGACCGATCCGCAGCTCTAATTTCTTCCAGATGCCAGTGCCAGGCATTTGTTAGTATTGATAAAAAATGTCTAGTCTCAAAAGACAGGCACATATTTTTTGAATAACAGTGGGGTATGTGAAACGAGTAATAGACTGAGATATATTGGACAACTGAAGTACATTACTCTGCATTGTGTGAGAATATTAGGCCCATTTTTATGCCCCCGCCGACGAAGTCTTGAGGGGGCATTAAGCGTTGCACCTGTCCGTCCGTCCGTCTTTCCGTTTGCCCGTCCGTCCTTCCGTCCGTCCCCCAATTGGTTTCCGCAGGATAACTTGAAAAATATTGGATGGATTTTAAGAATTTTTGGTGTGTAGGTAGATCATACTAAAATACAGGTCAAGTTCGAATTCGCCGATGTCCGCAGGCTCACAAGGTCAAAAGAGGTCACAAGCTGCATCTATATATGCGAATTGCGTTCTCGCGACAATAACTTAAAATATTTGACGGTTTTAAAATTTTAGTGTGTAGGCTAGATCATGCGAATAAGTTCAGCTCAAGTTCAAATCGGAGTCCGCCAGGTCAAAGCTGTCAAAGGTCACGCTCATTGATATATGCGATATTGGTTTCCGCCACAATAACTTAAAAATCGTTTGACGCGATTTATAAAAATTTTTTGTGTGTAGGCTGATCATATACTAAAATACAGCTCAAGTTCGAATTCGGAGTCCACAGGTCAAAGGTCAAAGGTCATAGCTCATGCAGATTGCTCTCCACATGATTACTCAATAAGAAATGCTTACTGATCGCATTAAGCGGGGGCATTCGTGTCCTATTATGGACACACCAAATTTCTAGTTTGACATTACAGTCGAAGATGGAAATATTTAATTATTTACAATTCTGAAATAGTTATACTTTGACGGTGGATCTTTTACTTTTTTGTATGCAAAAATGATACTTTCACCTTCAGAACCAAACTCAGTCAGAATGCAAATATGCAAGGAAAGTTGTGAAATCATTCAATGAATCTTTCAATGAAATCTTTCCATTTTTACTCGAGTTTAAAAAAGTCAACACATTTTTCCAAATTTACCAAATCCTTGTATTGTTTCAACATTCCCCCCCCCTCCAAAAAAAAATCTCTTATCATAATGTCACTTTTGTGAAATTAAGGTTGACTTTCATTGTGAAGTCACTGAAGTGCACTCATAGGAGTTCACTGTAATTGAAACGTAAAAATTATCAAGTTGATAGAGCCGAAGATGATCATCCGTGCCCCTGTGTTTGTATGGCTACATGTATGGCTGCAAGAGAATAGCAGTCACTGCTATGAAAACTAACAAAAATTAAGGATACCAGGGTGAAAACTAACAAAAAATTAATGATACCAGGGTTTTCACACACCTACTAAAGTACGTGGTCCCAAGCAAAGCTATACGGACCACATACGCCCAACACTGGAAAAAACGAACAAAGTTTGCACTGTGTGGATTGAATGATCCTGTCCCACCAAAACTGGACAAAATTTTGTTCAGGACACTGGGCAGAAATTTTGTAAAATTAAAAAATGAAATTGAAGCGATCAGTCCTTCATTTTCAAGTACTTATATGTTGAGGTCATTGGTAAAATACCCATTTGGAGCAATATTTTAGCATAATTTTGTTTAGAAAGGTGAATTTGAGAGCACATTCTTGTGCCACGACTGCATGAAAACAACCACTCATTACTTTATACACAAAAGTATAGAGTTGTCCCCATGTGTGGGTTATCATGGCATTTTCCATTCTGATGTGGAATTTGAGGCCTTGAATGGCTTCTACCAGGAAAGGAAATAACAAGATGGGAGGTACATGTAGTCATCAATTAAGGATAATGATACTTGAATCAAGTATAGGCCTTACTGTTTAAAGATGGAGTTTGGGATTTGCACGTCAGAAAACAGCAAAATGAATGAAATCAGCTCAAATTGTTCACAATGTGAAGATTAGTATAAATAAACACCTGTCATAGAACCTTTGGGTAGAATACATAGTTTTGTTGAAAATCTGGACTGTTAAATTTCAAAATTTACACAGTGATGATCATTTTCTGTTAGTTCCAAAATTGTCTAATGGCCGCTAGCCAAAGGTCACGCAGAGTTTACTGCTTGAACACTGCGCTATGCAAACGTACCCATAACATTGTTTTGCAATTTGAGCAAAATTTAAACTTACGGAAAGAACAATAATAAATGATTATTCTGGTAGCATTTTGTTATTAGTTTTTTTCATAAAACAATAAGTTTGTGACGTATGGTAACACCATTTATAAGTACTTTACGACCGTTTGGTAATCATAATAAATGGAAGTGAGGGACTTGCAAATTCTGAAATCTATCTTTAAGGTTTCTGCTGTGAAAATTTCACAGTCCAACAGTCCCTCTTTGTTGCACTTGCACATATCAGCAGAAACTGCTGTGACAGTCAAATTTGTTGTGTAGCTTTCTATCGGTTCAATTTCTGTCAAGACCATACTTTAATTCAATAAGTACTGATAAGTGAATGCTTGTTTCTCCTCAAGTAAATAAATTCAGGACTAATCCTTCCTGGAAATGCACCCTAGATAGTTATTGTACTTTTCAATGATTTGTTTTTGAGGTATTGTTTTACTTTTCCCAATCATGTCACTGTCCTTAACCTCTAAGTGAACCCATTGAAGATCTGGATGAGACACTGTATAGGCCTACACAACTTTATATTTTGCATGCAGGTAACTTCAAGATTTTGCGTCAAGAAGGGGGATTCTTGAAAGTGTAATTTCCCAAATTGTATCTTCATTCATTCAGTACATTTTGTATAGAACTAAGGAAGTAAACACATTCAGGGTTGTTAAAGGCGGTGGATCTCATTTGCAAACATCCCCGCAGATCAGGAAAAGGTAACCCATGCCCTTAGGCTATTAATGAAGAGCAGGTCTGTGAAATCTGGGGGTCAGTAATTACCTAGAATTTGAAAAATGTTAAAGGAAAACAATAGCCGTTTAGTGTACAGTGGTAAGAATTTTTTTCTCGTGAGAAAAAAATTCAAATCAGAGTCTTACGGTCACTTCACTAAAACTGAGTTTCTAGCTCCTATATTTTGCTAAATGTGCCCAGATGGCATTTTCTTCTAAATGCCATTGTATTTACACAATGTTAATTTTTAGGCAGGCAAAAGAGATGCCCTGCCTTTAAGTTGTGAAATTCAAATTAGCAAAAGTAAAACCATTATGAAATATTCAGCATTTGTTCTGAAGCCTGTGGAAATGTGTGTCATAGCAAATTTAATTTTTTTTTAAAGGGAAAGTTCACCCTGATGTCAAGTTGGCTGTAATAAAAGCAGAAAAATGAGAGAAACATATTAATGAAAGTTTGGCGAAAATCCATAAAAGAATAACAGAGTTTCAAAATTTTGATTTTGTGACGTCACATGCGAGCAGCTCCCCATATGTCATTCCATACATTGCCTTTTTTTAATGGTTCATGATAATTTGATGTTTCTTTTTTTCACAGAAGCCAGTATGAAATAATGTTTTTGATAATATACTGAATGCACAGGTAAAATCATTTTCAAATTTCTAAGAATATGGCACTTTTATGGAATTTACATCACATGACATATGGGGAGCTGCTCGCATGTGACGTCACAAATTAAAAGTTTAAAATTCCATAACTCTATTATTCTGTGATGGATTTTTGCCAAACCTTTATTAATATGTTTCTCTTATTTTTCTACCTAAAGTTATCAAAACCAACTTAACCCCAGGGTGAACTTTTCCCTTTAATGGGTTAAAAGGTGATTCTGAGCTATACATGTACATGTGTGCATACTACATCCACACATGTATATCAGCCATTCCACGTAAGGGTCAACGTCAAACTCAAACATTAGAGTGAAGCAAGTGATTTTTTGTCACATATGATTCAAAAGAGGAATATTGAAACCATCTAAATCTCAAAGATTTTTTTAAAATAAAGCATTTGAATTAAAGTTACAGCCTCCTGAACATACATGAACTTTGTGGTAAAAAAAAGGATTTGGGACATAAATCACAAACAGAGAAAATAAATGAAGCTGATTCATAACATGTTGCTTTTTCTGCATTCATTAGGGAGCTATTCCAGTAAGTTTGATAAAACATTCAGAATTTTTCCAAATGCTTTTCGTATTTTCCCAGTATTTCATCATGAAAACACCTGCGAAATATGTCACGTGAGTCACAAAATAAGGGGATTTTTTAAGATTACTAAATACCTAAAAAGAGTTTCAGCTGGTGTTTGACATGTAAGTGAAGAAGTGGTGGTAGTCTATCAAGAGAAGTTTAAATATTTTCATTTGCCCTGCATATCTTGAAGAAAAAACAATCTCAAGAGTGTCACGCGAGTCACGCATGCTGTATGTCGGACAAGTCACAAACCAGAGTATAGATCAAAAATTGAGAAAATAAGTGAAGCTGGTTGCTTTATCTGATTTCAATAGGTAAGTTTTTCCAGTCAATTTGATAAAACATTGATATTTCTTTTCAAATGCTTGTCATATTCTCCCAGAATGCCTATTTCATTATGAAAACACTCATAAAATATGTCATGACAGGATTTAAGATCTGACCACCATTTCACTGCCAAATGTGTGTAAAAATATTTAGGGGGCTGAATTTCCCCTTATCCTATGCAAAATTTAATTAGCTACAAGATCATTATAATTTCTAAATTACATGTAAATAAATAAATTGGAGAAAAATGGAAAAATGTTACCCCTACCCCTTAATTTTGAGAAGTGTGCAAAAAAAGAAGTGCATTTGTCAAAAAAATTATTCTGAGAAAACCAGTCAAGCTACAGGCCTGAAAATTTAATCAATTGTGCCCCTTATATTTCCCCTTAAGTGATTCGATTTCTGATATTGTTGCCTTCATACTTTTTTCAAAATAAATTTTTGACAATTTAGATTTTACTGATTTTGAACCCAAATTTATACACACCCTGTACATTCTACTATTTTCATAATGTATTGAAATTTATGGATATTTTCTCTTCTAAAACTACCCACCTGTTCTTATGAATACATTTTCTATATCAAAAATGCAATATGCATACATTAGTTGTTGCTGTGTCTGGCAAGCCTCCAGTAAGCTGTCAGGTTGCTAACAACAACCTTTGTCTAACAGAATAGTATGCACAAAATTTGCATTTATTATGACACTGTTCTAAAGGCAACATATGCCCTACTCTGGCTTCCAGACATTTAGATTAATCCATCTTTATATTGATAAGGAAACTGCTATCTTCAGTCAACTGCTTTGGATGATAGGAAAATCTGGATTTAAGGCACAGTAAGTATCTTTGGAGGTAAAACAGTCAGAGAGTGAGTGTACAATGGAGGTCAAAAAAGTTGCATTGTCTAGAACTGAGACTACATGTGCCCACTAGACTGCAACATATACACACACAAAATGTTGACAAATCTAAAAAACAAAAGCATATTTTGCATTTCTGACTTCAGAAATGAATTCAGCACAAAATTTCGGTCTGGAAAACATATTATTTGTTTGAAAAAATAAAGTTCATAGTTTTGGTATTTTGGTAGTCAAATGGTGGTAGAACCTTGAACCTTGTTTCACGCGAGTCACAGAATGGGTAATTTCTTAAATTGTCCCGAAAAACTGGAATTTTAACACTCTTTCAAAAGGTATTCACAATTACATCATATTTATTCATATAACATTATAATTTAAAGGCATTGTATAACAATGTTTCCAGTTTAAAAAATCTGGGCTACATGATTCCCCATGCTACTAGTGTCTTTGATGCGGTCTAAAAATGAAGCCCTGAAAAAATTGCAGTGTAAAACAATCATTAAGTGCTTTAAAAAAGTGAAAATCATTGAGAGACCATTCCAGCTTTTCTCCATAGACTGCTGTGTTGCAGAATTTCCTATCGCCCGATATAAAATTAATGTGCCAATTTGTATCTGCACATATTGTACTAGTGACAGCATAACTGTCCAAACTTTTGTGTTCTAGGATGTTTATTTGTCCATTCAAACACTGTCAGATATGTCAGATAGCAAAGTTTGACAATTTTTTAAACGGGTCTTCCACATTGTTATATAGTGTCTTTAAATCTTTAAACGCTTATGACAGCTATAAAAAGTGACTGTGTCATGCGAGTCACGCATTTGTGTCACGCGAGTCACATTTTCTTTGGGCCATTTCTCGCAACAATGGAAATTTGGCACAATCTAACTTACACATGAATTGAGCTAGGGTATTCAGTTTCTATTTCAGCAAAACTAACTTAAATCACACTTGTAGTTTCATAGGAAAATCAATTTGAATAAAGTACTGTGACAATTCCTCTTTTCTGTCCTGTCACACGAGTCACGTCAAAGAAATTGTAATATATAAAAAAGTATTGATTATTGAACAATCATTTCAGAACTGAAATATGTATTGCCAATGCCTTGACTCAAAAATATGCTAAATTTGGTTTGAATAAAGCCAGTTTGATAACAGTATGACATTGAAACTTGAAATTTTGTTCAAATGTCACGCGAGTTACTATGGAATGGCTGATATGTAATTGGTATGACCTGGTCAACAATATTGTTCCTACATGTACTTGAGCAAAAGGAAGCAAGTAACAAAGCACTCAAAGCACTCAGTTTCATTCACTGAGTTTGGCAACTCTGCATCTATGAGAAATGACACTTATGCCACATGCTTCCTTTTGCCAAATATATAAGACAAATGTAATTTGACATTCAAGAAACATTTTATGTTGAAATTTTACAGCCTTGAAGGAGTTTGGTGTGGTGCTACAATTTGATTGACTCCCTTGATGGGAGGGAGGTGCTATGGAGAGAGGAGGGGTGCCGTTTAACAGGGGGGACACTAGACCCCCCGTACCAAGTAGACCATCCATCTTTGACAGTGCAGAAATGCTAGAATTTTATCATGGGAGACTGACTAATAGTGAGGTAAGTAAGTTGTTATGTAGAAAGAAATTCATGTTTTGTGTTGTATCTCATTGACATCAAAAGTTGTCATGGCTTAGTGGATACTGGATACATGTCTAAGTCTAATTCATTACATTCGTGTGACCTGTTAGGTTAGGGGCATTTCTGTAAATTAGTCAACCTTTTGGTCCAAATTTCAAAATCCTACAAACATAACAAAAAATAATTTCATGTAATGCATCGTTGCATTGTGGCAAGGCATTGATGTTGCCATAGTAACCAGAGACATTTTTGTCATATTTATAAAGTTCAAGTTTGAGCCAAATTTTATACCAAATTAAAGCTTTGAAAAAATTAAAGTTTGCTAGTGTTCAAGCTGTATTTATGTGAGGATTCTTAAGAGACAGAATTTTTTTATAGATTGATTGATTTTATTTTTACCAAATAAATCAAAAGTAGGCACTTGCAAATGTATGTCCGACCCCTTTTTAGGTACACTTTTTTGTTTACAACAATAACAGCAGCAGATAAATTTTCCCCAAGTTAGATGCAAAGCAAGCTTGATGTGTTAAAAAATATAACCCAAAAGAAAACTCACCGATAGTCCAGGATTTCATGTAAAAGCCCAAGTTTAGTTTTGGGAATTTTTTGTTTATTTGAAAGCTTTATGCCCCAAAGTCATAACCCTGCAATAATAGATTCTGAATGTCTTTAGTTTTTTTAAAATTAATTAATGAAAAATCTCGGGGGGGGGGGGAACCCCCGGAGATTTTTGGCTATATTTTACATTTTAGCATCCAAAGGGTTAATAAGGCGCTAGGGTTATATGAGTTATACCTCATAAGAAAGAGCAGACTCTGCATTTAATTCCTATCGCTCTGTTCCTTGGATAAGATGCAAAGTTTGAGGTCATATATTGAGACTAGAAAACCTCGACACATCCAAAGCACTTCATTGAAAAAGAAGGATGCACAGCTGGTGGTGGTAGCTTTTCTTTTAATACCCATATTTCCTGCCACACTGTGACAGGTGAACTGATCACAAGATTACTCAGAACTCCACGATACCAAAATGACATGAACACTAGACTACTGAGAAAAACAAACAAAACAAAATCAAAATTCATGAACAAACAACTACTATCACAGTTGCTACTACCATGGACCTACTTGTAGGTCTATGCTACTTCCATATAAAACATTTTTTGTTTTAAAGTAGAAGCTGAGCATGCAGAGTAGATTTTGTGGCTAAAATAAAGGCTATATACAAGTTAAATAATTCCTTCTGAATTGCAGAATATATGTATTTTTAACCTGATGAATCAATATACATGTTTCCAAGGTCAAAGGTAACGAGTCACTGCAGCCAGATTATATAAATGTACATTAAATTTTATTGATCATACCAATGTAATATCAAGGAGCTTCAAGTACAGGGTCATAGAGAGCTAAGAGAGTTATAGATCTTAGACCTTAGAGAGTAATTGTCGGTAGGCCTAGATATGGGAAGGTAAAGACCTAACCAAGCATTGATGCATTGGAGGGATATTGAAATTACAGTGTATATCAAAATTAATGATGTCAATAATGAGAGCATTGAGGATGATTGAGGATGATGTTGATAATGATAATGATAATCATAGTAGTAGTAGTAGTAGTAGTAGTAGTAGTAGTAGTAGTAGTAGTAGTAGTAGTAGTAGTAGTAGTAGTAGTAGTAGTAGTAGTTAAGTTCTAGCAGTAGTAGTAGTAGTAGTAGTAGAAGTAGAAGTAGTAGTAGCAGAAGTATTAGAAGTAGTATTAGTAGAAGTAGTACATGTAGTAGAAGTAGTAGTACATGTAGTAGTAGTAGTAGTAGTAGTTATGACAATGATAATTTGCATTAGAAACAAATGTCTTGAAAAATTATGAGAGTGTAGACTGGAATGTAGAAACTAGAAAGTAGACAAATTATATTGATTACACAATGTAATTACATACACGCATGACTTTCGTTCATTCTCATTTGATATATTTTCAGGAGGACAAGATATTTAAAGACTACCTGGACAGCAAAGGAGCATTCTTGTTACGAAAGAGCAACTCACAGGCGGACATTTTGGTCATTTCTATTGTGTGAGTCAGCCCTTTTCGTGGCAACGTGTAGATTGTTACATCCTGATTTGAAATCCAGCTGTTGATTTGTGCTGGTATTTTCCAACTTCCTATTGAGCAATAGCAAAATAATCCCTGTTTCAGGCTAGTGTGTTGAGTTTAGTTTCATGAAAATAGAGTGACAATTATATAAAAAGTGTTTGCTGTAGAGCTGATTATATCAAAATAAACACTGATAAAGTTAGAATTCCTGGTGTGTGCTTGTATTTCTCATTGGCCAAACCCAAAGGCGAAGGTGATACATTGACGCATGAGGGAAATTCTAAATTTAGAGATTTGTGTTTCCTGTATACTGTACATGTATTTGATAAAATAAATGTATTTACGTGTACTATTTGTTATATGAAATAGGAAATGATTTTAATTTATAAGTTACAAATTAGGTGGAAAAAGCATTGTCCAGGATGACTTAAGTAGTTGATATGGAATTGTTTTAGTATTTGCATTTGCATGTATGCAATGCTTGCCTAGCAGTGAAGTTCCTGATAGAACACATAGATTTCAGTGTTACGTATGTTTCCGCATTATGTACCGGTGGTGCACAAAATGCAGTACATATTTTCCTTTTCACTATGTGTGTAGTACACCTTTGCCCAAAATTGTATGGTGTATTAACATGAAGAGATAAAATAATTGAATGGAGAATTAAGCTAAATAATTGTAATGGTAGTGATTCCACTTGTGTAGTAAGATATTACACTTGAATAGTCTGAGTTCATGATGTAAATATCCTTGACAATAAATGTATATGAGACCAACCTACATCTTTATTCTTTAAAGACGCTATAAAACACCGTGGAAGACCCATTTAAAAAATTGTCAAACTTTGCTGTCTGACATATCTGACAGTGTTTGAAAGGACAAATAAACACCCTAGAACACAAAAGTTCAGACAGTTATGCTGTCACTAGTGCAATATGTGCAGATACAAATTGGCACATTAATTATTCTCAACCGATAGCATATTCTGCAACACAGCAGTCTATGGGGGAAGCTGGAATGGTCTCTCAATAATTTTCACTTTTTTTAAAGCACTTAATGATCGTTTTAAACTGCATTTTTTTCAGGGCTTCATTTTGAGACCGTATCAGAGACACTGGTAGCATGGGGAATCATGTAGCTCAGATTTTTAAACTGGAAACACTATTATACAATGCCTTAGTTTATACATGAGAGTGCCAGAGCAAAGGTTTGTAGAACTTTCTAAACAATGGTTATGGCAAAAAGGATTGGATTTTAATAACCATTCTTCTTTTGATATTATTTAGCTGTGAAGCAGAAAATCCCCCAGGGATTACCCTCTCTGGGCTGAATGGGTGTCATTCAACAACAACTTCAATAAGCATTGTCACAACCGTAGAAATACATGTGTACGCAACAGGGAAGTTTTAATTGAAAGCAGTTTCTCCATGTTAATGTCACCAAAACCACAACTCAGGAATGAAATTGTAATTTCAAAGAAATTTTCCAGTTATCAGTGCAAAGTAACTTCTTTAACCTTTATACAATGAGGTGCATAACAAGTAGTCATCCTAAGAGGGAGACTGAATTATGTCAGACCTAAATTATCTGTCAAAATATGAATGAGCAGTTACTCTGAAAAATGTGTTAAAAGAAGAAACCTGTTCTGTAATAAAAATCCCCAAAATGAAACAAAGTATACTTGTGTGCCCCTGAAAGTATGAAACCCGTAAAAATTATGTTCTGTGTGAGAACTTTGCATAACATAGGCTCTCTGAACTGTGTATTCATTGGACTCATATTTCACAGAATATCTTGACTCAGAATCGGTAAATAAAATGGGATATAAATGTAAGTTTGAGGGATATTTTGAGCATTATCATAGTTTAACAATACATGTATATTGAGTTACTGGTAGTAGTCAAAACAGTGTCACGTATTCTATATTTCTTTTGATATCACATTAAGTTGATAATATTATCAAAATACCACACAACACTGCATTTGATTACCAAGGAGCATGTCATTTTTGTGGGAATAGTTGAATGGGTTGACATGGAAACCATATATCATCTTTTCCATATATATGGGTGTATCACTTCCGTGATACAGTAGCTCTAATTGTTAAGACATACAATACCACATACCAATATCCTTCCTATAAGTACAGATGGAAATGGCATTTGTACTTCATCCAAATGGATATTCTAATTACTTGCAACCTGAAAGAGGATATGTTGAAATGATCATTAATGGTGCCAAGAGTTCAAATAATGCTATTGTAATCCAAATATTTGTACAGGAAGTTTGTATATCATTCAAACAATGATTTTTGATGTATGTTTGTTCAAAATTCTAAAATACATTATGTTTCATGGCAAATTATTTGAAGGAATTCAACTGAAGATACTTGGTTTTCATGCTCAGTGCACAAGTTTTGGAAGGAACCATAGCAATGAACAGCAAACAACTTTTTTTCACATCAGTGGTTTAGTTATTGTTGGTAATTCATTGAAACAAAGTTTCAGTCTTCACACATGTACTTGATTACTGAGCCATCAGCCTTTAAGAAGTGTATTATTATGTGTACTCGTTATGCACTGGTATAGGCATAAGTGTAAATTTCATGTGTCTTTTAAAGAGATGTCCATTTGTACATCCCAAATGCCTAGTACTATACCTTGGATCATCCTACATGCTTCAAAAGTGTCTTGTTGATACATGTACATGAGTATAATTCAAAGTAAAGTTTGTTATCATTTTCATTGATGATGCTATGTACAGTACTCAGGAATATGACAACGACAGAATTACTGATGTATTCAGAAAATATTCAGGCTAGGGTTGCAAAGGGTCGGAAACTTCCCAGGAATTTTGGAAACTTTCCATGGAAAGTTTCAGGAATTTTGGGAATTTTCAGTTTTATCATATAAAATTGAAAATTACTTTATTTTTTGAAAATGTAATCAGTACTTTGTTGTACAACACATCCTCACATGAATAAAATAGTTTTTCTTTTGGCTTGCCTGGGCCTTTCATGATGATAAATCAGCCCAAATGAGAGAACTAAACACATTACACATTTGTGTATGAGATTTATACATTGTAGTCTAATCTCACATTGTATGCAGTGCATGTGCAATTTGTGCATGAAGTGAAAAATTCCACTGAAATATCTTTTTTAATATAAGTGTACTATTTCAATGTGAGTGGACTTGTCCATCTGATTGCTACTTAATTGTGAGTACTTTCTCATCAAGCAGGCATGTATCAGAAGCTTGGCTGGTTGAGCTGATATTATAATGTGCATGTTGCAAACAAAGCCAAGTAACTCGTAATTTAAACAAACCTAAATCACTGTTTGACATTAATGACACATTAGTTTCCTTTCTTTTTTTTCTTTGAGTAAATGTTTTGTTGTCACAACATTTATGATATAAGGTATATGATTAAGGTAAAAAGGGTTTAGGTGAGGTGTTTATCATCTGGTATCACTGTAGAACAATGCTAAATGTGCAAAACAGTGCAAAGTTTCCAAAACTTGCCAAAAATTCCCAATATTTCCGGAAAATTTCCGAAAATTCCCATGGAAATTTTCCACACTGAAAATTCCGGGGAATTTTGCAACCCTAATACAGGCCCAACTAAGATCTCAGAACAATTATTTTTTGCAGTGATATACAATGTGCTGGTTATTTTCAAAACCTGTTAATCTACTTTCCTCAGTGACTTCAGTGTGCTGGGATAATTTGTGGGGTTAAGTAGTTGTTATATATTTTGAGGTATCATCTTACAAACAAAAATAAGAAAGAATAATTACTGTAATGAAACTGCATAAAAATGGCTGAATTTCACCTGATTTGTAACAGGAATAGGTGACTAACTGATTCATTAATAATAATTAGCACATAATGAAGGGTAAATCGT